>PVIW01005693.1:72560-101310 GCA_004026585.1 Noctilio leporinus
GTCTCAAAAATATCACATACAGTATGATTCCTTTTATGTGACATTGTCAAAATGATTTTAAAATATAGACATGGAAGACATCTGGTTGCCAGGGATTAGGAGAAGGAGGCAGTTGTGACCAAAGAAGTAATGTGAGGGAGATCTTTGTGGCAGCAGAAGTTCCATATCTTGGTTGTGATGGTGGTAACACACATCTCTGTATGTGACAAAAATGACATGAAAACTATATACTAAAGCCAATTTCCTGGTGTTGGCTATTGTAAGAAAATTATTTCTGGGTAATTGAGAGAAGAAACTGGGTGAAAGGTATTTGGAGTCTCCCTGAGTGACTTTTGCAACTTCCTGTGAATCTATAATTCAAAATAAAAAGATATACACACACACACACACACACACACACACACACACACACACATATGTATATAATCTCAACCAACAGTATGGACTCCTCTGTACAGCATGTATAAATAAACCATAGCAACACTTGCCAAAAAAGTGTCATATATTTTTTAAGTGTGCTGTTACTAAAAAATTGCTTCAAAAGACAAAAAGGAATAAAATAGTGATGTAGTGTGTTCTCAAGGCTATAATCGCCCATTTATGTAGTTCTCTGAACCATTTAATTGCTTTTCAGATATTCACAAAGGCTTGAAACATGAATTCTTTTGGTTAGATCACTTTAACAATCAAGGTCAGTTGGTCATAGAGTTTACAAGAACATTCACATTCATATATCACATTCTTCCCCCATGGAAAAATTCCAGAAGATAAGACCATAGCCATGCAGGAAACGTTCCTTAAAACAGAAAGGGCCACCACAGTCTCCTAATGAATCTCTCCCTCTTCCCTCCTTTTTCAGTTTTTTGCTCCTTTCAGGTTCCTCTCATTCACTGGCTTTGGCCTCTGCAGCAAAGTCAAGCAAAAGCAGACAAACCTGTGAAAGGATCTGTGTCCTTGAAGGCATTATCTTCCTGCTTGCTTTCTTCCCTGTGCGCCTTGACCCAATTCATGCTCCCTGCAGTCCCTGCACAACCCAGTGGCCGGTGGCTCCAGGTCACCAGAGAGCCAGAAGCCACTAGCCACCAGCCACCACGGAGATGCTGCTGGGCGGGGAATATCAACACTGCAAACACAGCAGCCTGACCAGCTGTCAGCCAACCTGGCCTCTTGGTCAGTTACATATTATTTCTTTTTATTCTTTAACATTTTTATAGTACTGTGAGTGTACCCAATGTTATAAAATTATGCCAAAACAAAGAGCAAAGTCCTTGTCCTGAAGATATGCAATGTAAAAGGTGCCAATGACGCAAGGCAAAATGACAGGACAAACACGGGGTAAGTAGACAAAATTAAATGTGAAAGGTAAGATAGAATCAATAAGATTTCCAGTGGACCCAAAAATGAAAAAGCTAAGTCAGGGCCCCAGCTCATCGTAGCAGAAAATAGGAATAATAACTTAACAATAATAGAAATAGTAATAGTAGCATCATATAAGTGCATATTATGTGCCATGTAGTATCAAGGTGGGCCGATTCTGTAAGATAGATACTATTATATCTTATTGAAAATGAGGGTTTTAAAAAACTTTAATTTAGCAAACACCTCTAATGCTCAAAAAGTACCAAATATGAATCTAAATGCTTTACACATATTATCTCATATAAGGCCCATGAAATATTCATGAAATAGGAACTATTCCCTCCATTGTTTTCCTTTATTTTTTATTGTTGACACTATTGTTCCTATTCCTCCCTTTTGTCCCCTCTCCTCCCAACCCGCTCCCCCTTCCCTCTGACCATCACCACACCACTGTCTGTGTCCATGGGTTATGCATATATATTCTTTGGCTAATCCCTTCACCTTCTTTCATCCTCATTTTACAGATGAAGAGAATGAGGCAGTCAGGCTAAGTGACTTGCTTGAGGTCACTCAGATAGAATGTGGGAGAGCTAATATTTGATCACAGAAGTGTAAGTGACAAAGACAAAATCTGAATCCAGGAAGCCCAACACCATGATGACACTAAGATCCATATTCACACACCATGACCCCTGAGACTGCATATTTAATCCTGTGCAACAATGCACATTGAATAAATAATTTCATTTAAAAATATTTATATTAACTATCACCAGTGCACAAATTCACTTTGCGAAGGCCTTAAACATGCCAATGAAAATGTATTTAGTTAAAGAATAAATCCTGTTAGGAAAAACGCTGAAACAGATCTTCCTTCCTTCATTCATTCAACAAGTATTCCTGAGTGTTTAAGCCAGGCACTATGTGAGGCACAGGGGTGACAGCAGTGACCAAAAATTACAAAAACAAGAGGAAACAAGGAAACTGGAGATGATGTTCATCTTAATGATGAACACATATTAGATTTGTCAGGAGTAATAGCGACAAATAGCCAACAGGAAATAAGAGAACATTTCCATCTTATTATATAGGAAATGACATTGTTCTGGGTTGGACTGCTCTATATATGCATTATGTAGCCCTTTTTCCATTTCCTCTCTTCTGTTTCCTTCATTTGAGTTATGACAGTTACAGGAAAACACATTACCAAAGAACATTTAGTATGGACATATGTTAACATTTCAAAATAATGCTGTGAGTGGCAGAAGTAATAACATGAATAACAACAGCTATCACATATTGAGTGATTACTATATGTCAGACATTAGTCTAAGCATTTTACACATGTCAACTCATTTAGTTCTTTTAAGAATCTCATAAGGTAAATGCCATTATGATTTTAATTTTACAGATGAAGAGACTGAAGCTCAGAAAGATGAAGAAACTTGGATATAATAGCAAGGATATAATGTTAAAGAGTGAAGGATTTACTCTTTTAACTGAAATTAGGGTTAGGGTTATTTGCAGATTTCATTTACCCTTTGAATTCCCTTCCTAATAACAACACAACTTGCAATATTTTACACGTGTGAAAATGGTGGCAAGACATGCAGACCTCTGAGCCTAGAATGAAAAATTGGTATAAAAGATTCCCAAAGAAAAAGAAAAGGGACATTGGGAGTTAAGTTTTCAAAGTCTATTATCAAAAGCCATACTCTTGACTAGCATAAACATCTATCTCTTATTCCTTACTGTTATTCCACCCCCATCTCACTTTATATTTTGAATACATTTTTTATTTTTTTACCCTTCTATAACACTCTGAAATAAAATACAAAGCCACTACAAACTAAAATAAAGAGAGAAATCCTTGCCCTCCCTCCAGTTAACCCCTAAGTAAAACACAGAAGAGCATTTTTTTTGAAAGTCTTTTTTGAAATTGTATTGATTATGTCTATACTAAAATAGAATATCCCCTTGAGAACCAGAGAAATAACTTGGTTTTTCCAAGCAGAGGACAACCAAGTCTAGTTTTTCCATTTGAGCATGCATTTTAAAACACTAACATTATAAGGAGTCTAGATTACTATAATTCTCTATTATAGGGCCATAATAAAGTGATAAAGTAATAAAATGTATTGCTAATTCCTGTACTGTATGTCCTCAAATAATGTCCTTTCATTCAATGCCATGTTGGAGGAGCTTAACTCTTGTTTAAATCAATTAGCTTATGGTATAATTGGTTTTGTTATCTGTCCTTTTGTTTCAAGTTGCAAAACCTATGGACCATGTTCAGTCATTCTGTTCCCTGTAGCACTTCAGAACTTCCTGGGAGGTGAAGAGCAGTAAGACACTTACAGAGACAGTATATGAAGGCCTGGGTCCACCTTTCTCTCAACCTCCTCCCCTGCATCCTGCACTTTTCAGTAATAAACTGCTATACTCCCAGGGTGGCTCCCACCTTCTCCTTCCTCCATACAGGCTAGTCTCTCTGCTAGGAATCCTCTCCTACTTTCCTTGACTGGCTAACTTTTCTTTTTGCTTCAAAACCTAGCTCAGGCATCAACTAGTCTTGGCATGTTCTCTGACCTCCCCTTTCTAAGCCAGGTTCAGAGGCAACATACTCAAACCTGATTTTCCATGGCCCTCAACATGCTCCTAGTGTAACTGTTGGTTTAGCCTGCCCCCTCCCCCACTACACCAATTCATGTAATTAATGAACATTTCTTGAGCACCTACTATTTGCCCAGGACTGTGGTAGGTGTTAGGGAGACAGGGATAAAAGAAACACCCTAATACAGTTTCTGAAAAGTAATGATACTCAATGATTCTTTGCGGAATGAATGAATGGAATTAGGTCATGACAAAAATAGTGGGAGGAGGGCCAGAGGAAGATCTGCAGTCATTTGAAAGTGATTCAATTTTTCCATTTTCCCATCTCTCACATCCTATTCTGTTGTGCAACACCTAAGGCTCTTCTTTCCCTAAGTGTTTGTTCTCCTAGCCATCTTTCTTTTACTGCTGCCTTTGTTAGGAGCAGGAACTTGACACAGGCGGGATATAGTTCTGATGCCGGCACTGTTGCTTACTAGCTGTGTGACCCTTGGCTCTTTCCTTAATTTCTCTGAGCTCCAACATCCTCCTCTATAAAATGGACATAACCAACACCTACATCATGGAGCACTGGGTGAAGGCAAAGGGATTAGCTCAAAGTCTGACTTAGAGAATCCTCCAGTTCTTTCTTTTGTCTGTGCCCTGTGTCCATCCCTTACCCTCTCTACAGGATGTCATCATGGTGGTAGTGGCATGTGAAGTCATTTCAGGTGAAATATGGAAGCACACTTTTTTAACCCTGTATTGTTACTTTGATACAAATTAAAAATATGTAGTCACTGAACCCCATTAAATCTTTGATTTTTATAGAAATCTTTGGATATATATAAAGAGTAAAGAAAAGAGGGGGTTAGGTATTTTAAAATAGTTAGAAAGTATCAGTAGGTCCGTATGAAGGATGGGGGTGGAGAATAGATGTCTGAAAAACATGGGTGAAAATGAACAAAGGCAATAACATAAAAGAAAAAAAACATTTAGACCAGAGTCCATAAGCTACTATGCTTAATATGCTTGCTTTCAGCATTTGCTATGCTGACAGGTAACTATAGTTACACTAGGCATTTCTCACTGTCACCTATTTAAACAAATCCAGTTGTGAGGCTGCAAAGGCTCAGTCTTTAGCTGCATGATTATGCCATTGATGGTCTTAGGGTAAGATTAGTCTGCAATAGAGCAAGAAGTCACCTTTGGGTCCCTAAGAAGTCACCTGTCCAGTTCTCCCCATGATAAAGTACAATACAAAGTGAAAGAGAATTGCTCATTTACATTTAAGAAAAATTAATGTCCAACTACAACTCCCAAAGATGTTCTCTGCTCCTCACACTGTATATCTCAATTTCCTGATCTTTAAAATAGGTATAATAATAGAATCTATATCATAAGATTGTGAGACTAAATGTAAACATAAAAGAAATACTTGGTAATATAAAAGGAAACCATATATGTATATGTGTGTGTGTGTGTGTGTGTGTGTGTGTGTGTATGTATATATCACTGTGATCATTAATCTAGAAAGACCAGCCTCCCCAGAGCACTGCAGCCTGGAAAGTTACTTATCCTCTGATCCCAGTCTTCCTGCTTTTTGATGTTTGTGATAAAATCAGTTTAATAAAAGCTTCCTATCTCTGAACACATGGTATTCAGTAATTTGGGAAGATCAGATGTTTTCTTCACTGCCTCTGTCCTTCTAAGCTTCTACCAAGAACATAGATTTTTCTGTAGCTTCATTTGTTAGAATTTGAGTCTATATCTCACAGACACACACACACACACACTCACACACTCACACTCACACTCTTCTTATGTTCCATATGAGTTCATCAATCTCATTAACTTTTAGAGACTTGTCTGCAGTGTGGGGAAAACCCCATGAATTAATTTTTTCACCACCCCTCAGCATTCCCACCTACCTTTCACCCCACCTGCAGCCCTCATCTGGGGGGCGGGGGGAGATTAAGGTCTACAAAAAGCCATCACCAAAGCTGGAACAAACCCTAGCGATAACCCTAGTTATAGGTCCTGGAAATTGTGATCTAGGTGTAGAATGCTCTTTATAGCATTAGCCATTTTAGTCATAATGATAATGCTGCAGGAAAGCAAGTAAAGATGAATGTAAGAAACCAAGAAACAGAAACAGCTCATCCCCGGTGGAGGCCTGGCCATTCTCCCTTTCCCTTATTTCAGGGTGAGAAGCTACACCTCTCCCAAGTGGATAACGAAGCAGCAGATCTGAGAACGCAGATCTGGGCACCAGGAGCGGGGTCAGCGCTGAGAGGCGCCTGGCCGCGTCCGCTCACAGGCCCAGGGCAGCAGCTACCACTTCCCCGGTGCTCTCGGGGTCTAAGATCCCTCGGAGACAGGCAAGGCGCACCTTCGGCGCTGAGAAACAAACAGCAAGGGTCAACCCTTCCTCCTGCAGGGAGAGCAGCTTCAAGCTCCGAAACTCCCTTCGGACGGGGGCTCGGGATCTCCGGGTCCTCGCCAGGACGCTCAAGGCCCCCCACCACTGTGCCCGAACTTCCCAGCACATGGCACGCGCCCTGGCACAACAGCGACAGTCTCCCTGGCCTCCGTTCCGCAGTTTAGTTCACCTCCTTTCCTCTAACCAAATCAGCAACTCGCTGTGCAGCTCCCGGGCTGGTCCTGATGCGCAGAGAGAAACTGGAGGACTCGCGGGTCCCCCTACTTAGCGCCTCCATCCCCAGACGGGGCCCAAGCAGGGCACAGAGCCCTATTGTACCTCTGACAGGCGAAGAGCCCCTCCCTTCCCGCTGTGCCCCGCAAACAGTTGGCTGGTCCGTGTCCTCACCGCTAGTCTCCGAACTCAGAGATGCTCCTAACTCATCCTCCCAGGGGCTTCCTAAATCCGGCTCCTTTCTCTCCTTGCTTCATTCATTCCCTTTTCTCCATTTTCACCCCTCCCTCCCTCTTACAGTCTGGACTCATCATTCCCGACTTCTCCCCTTCACCCTGGACTTCCCCCACTTTCCCCCCGATGCCCTGTGTTCCGCAGACTTCTTCACCTGTCGCGCTTGGCATTTCTGCACCCTGCCTTCTTTCCGGCACGACCCCTACCCATCCTGCTTCCCATCCGTTGGTGCACACCTCCCTCGGAATCTCGGGCTCAGTCTCCCCCACCCTCACCTAGGACCAGAGCCAAGGGCCCTTGACCTGGCACTGCTCTTGCCCTCCTCCTCCCTTGAAGGAGAGGGGGGCGGGGGGGGGGGGGCGCTCCCAGAATCAGAGCACAGCCCGGGGAACCCCGCTGGCCTCCCGGGTGACCCAGCTCTCAGGGACCACAGGTCTATTTTAAGTCCTGCACCCAGCGCCCTGGCTCTGAGGACGCGGGCACCGGCTCTGAGGCTCGGGTAACACCTTGCCGGCTCCATCCCGAGCTGATGCGGAGCCAACAACCGCAGCGGGTTGGGCCACCTCTGGCTACGGTCCACCCAACTCAAAATCCCGTGCTGAGGGAACCCCAGGCCCAGGGCGACCCCACGCTCAGCCACCCCCTTTTCTCCCCCAGGGAATAGGCTGCCTCGGCCCAGCCCCCTCTCCTTGCAGACCAAGTTAGTCACTTGAGCCCTCCCAGGCAGACTCTTTTCCCTCCGTGCGCCCTGGTTGCTTAATTTCTATTCAATCCGGTCATTAGCCTGCAATAACCCGCCCAGAGTGTGGGCCTTTAGAAAATAATAAGAATTTGGGATTACCAACAAATTATAAAGAGCCGCAATGCCTAACCTAAACCCCAGATGATTGAGAGACGGGCTGCACACGTGTGCGTGTTTCCACGCGTGCACGCTCATGTGTACACACACACACACACACACATCTCAGCTGGGATCCAGCCACACGCTTGCATAGTGACAAGTCTCTAAGTCTAACAGAATATATAGAAACTTTCACTCACCCGCCTTTTTTCCTACCGGCTCTGGATTGGAATCCAGGGGAAGTATCGGAAAAGGCTGGATTGAGAGACCTTCTTCCTTTTCTTTTCGCCTTTCTAAGAGTGGAAATTTCCATCATGTGATAGGGGGCAGCATCCCCAGTGTCGCGTTTCCTGAGGACCCTCCCTTCCAGCCCAGCCGCCAATCGTCAGGCAGCAACCTGAGATATCAACAGAAGCATCCTCCCAGGTGGGGCTGAGCTGTCCGAGGTCTCCCCAAAGCAAAGCCCGGGAGCCGCTGCTCCCTTTCTCCCGGGTTCCCCAAAACAGGGAAGAACTTCGTGTGACTTGAGGTTTTGTTTGTTTGTTTTCATTTGTTTGTTTGGATGATTAAGTTTCTTCATTAGCCAAGGTTGTATCTGTGGGCTCTGTCTTTTATGCGGGAATACATGTTGCTCTTCATGTTGAAGTCTGGAAGAGTCTTTCTGGTCGGTGACTAAACTTAATCCAGACTTGGGGTGTCACACCTGAACTTAACATAAAGGAAAAAAATAAACAAATAGAGAAGGGGTACAAGTGAAAAACCTGTCATTCACAGTTAAAGTCACCTTAAGCAAGAGGAAAGTAGGACATAACTTGCCTGACACTTAACCATAGGTAGGGGGCTTTCCTAGGAGTAATTTATTTTCCCCTGGGAAATCCAGTATAAGCATAATCCTCAATGTATCTGAAAAAGAAATTAGGGTACAATAAATGGCATTTCAATTTCAATTCTGTTTACTAAAGTCACTACCTACCATTTTAAGAAAAACTTTATATTAAAACCATTTTCTGATGTTAACCAAAATTCTTATTTCAAAGGAAGCCCATATAACAAATATGTTCACAATCCCCTGTTTATTTAGTACTCATTTGTCATTCTTTAAAGAAGAAACATTCTCCTATGGGGACCTGACCCCAGAGTTTATCAAACTTACCAGGCAATACAAATTAATTTTTGAATTACCACGTGTCCAATTTCACTTTATTCAGAAGTCTCACTGTTCATAAAATGAATACCTAGAATTCTCTCACTTTACAATTCCCCCACTAACTAAAATTCCAGCAGCACCTTAGAATTTTAAGAAACAGGATACTAACAACAAAAATTCATTCAGAATAGTAAGGAACATTAAAAACATGACTAGTAAGCCCTGGTTCAGTAGGTTAGAGCATCATCCCAATTATTCAAGGTTGTGGGTTCAATCCCCAATCAGATCACATACAATAATCAACCAACAGATGCCCAAATAGGTAGAATAATCTCTCTCTCTCTCTTTCTCTCTCTCTCTCTCTCTCTCTCTCTCTCTCTCTCTCTCTCTCTCTCTCCCCCAGTAACCACAGCAAAAAAAAAAAAAAAAACCAGTAAGTACACCCACACAAGTTGTGCTAAAACCATTTAAACATTCAAAAATGCAAATGTCATAAAAGGATGGTGCAATAAATTATCACTGGAGTAGTCATTGGAGAACCTAAAAACAAATTAATTAATTATTAAAAGGACTGTATAAGAAATATTTATTTTATGAAAGCTGATTATCCCCCATCTGACCAAACATGATATATCTCCTTACTCTTTAATTTGCTGTGGTGTTAAAATATATCAGAATAATTTTGAACATCCTTTCAACTTGTTGAACCTATATTATCTTTACACTATCACATGTCTCCATTTGATTCTTATTTAATACAAGCATCTTTTATAAAGCTACTAAAATGTCAAAATTGGCAGGCTTGGGAGAAGGTTAGTGAAAGATATGTATTCCTCTCTGTCTAACCTGAGATTTAGCATAAGTAAAAACCAAGATTTCCCAAAGCCCTTCCAAAGAAAACACAAATGAAGATGGAATCAATGCAATTCTAAGATAGATAATAGTTTATTAAGTTCAACTTTTTAAAAGCACTGCTTATTTAATCAGTTCTTGGTCCCTCTCTCTTAGCTGGTACCAAAAAAAAAAAAGATCAAAAACAGGTGCTTATTGCCTAATTTGTCAAGGACTATGGGTTACTCATCTTTATATGCAGTTATTAATTATTAACAGGTTCTGGGGTGAGGAGAAATGAATTGCATTCATCCATACAGCAATGGAGTGCTGAACAAGGTTCAAATTCATCATCTTTTGCAGTTACATCATTAGAATTTTAGAAGAGCTCAAAGCAGTGTCCAGGTGGTATGAGACAATGATAATCCATTATCTTCTGTCCTATAGTCAAAAACTTGAGCCATTTAATTATACGCTGAACCTACCCAAATAAGCCTCAAGGGTTTGTTTTATCCTTCATTTAAAAGAATGAGAAGCAGCCCTAACCAGCAATGTGCGTATACAAGCAAGACCACAACATGAAACACATTTTGATGTATCATCAGTGCATTCTCTGGCTCTGGAGCAAATAGCTTTAGTTTGAATCTCAGAGCCACCAACCACCAGCTGTGTGACCTTGGCCAAGTCACTTTAAGTTCTAAGCAACTCAGTTTCTTAATACAGTCTTTTCTTGCCTTGTGTTAATAGAGTACTACAGCCCTGACTGGTGTGGCTTAGTGGATTGAGTGCCAGTCTGGGAAGAAAAAAGTCACTGGTTCAATTCCCCGTCAGGGCATATGCTTGGGTTGTGGGCCTGGTCCCCAGTTGGGAATGTGCAAGAGGCACTGATGGATGTATCCCTGGCACATCAATGCTTCTCACCCTGTCTTTCACCCTCCCTTCTCCCTCTCTAAATATAAATAAATAAAAATATTCCAAAAAATGAGATTACTACAAACTCACATAATGATACAGGAACATAAATGTTTATAATTGAGAAAAGAGGCTTACAGAGCAGTTAGAATTTATTACCACGTGACAAAGCTGAATTGATTGAGGCTCTCCACTCTAAAATTATATTAACATACTGGTTCTAAAATTGGTATTATTGATTTTTTATGGATGCTCTTGTTAGAGCCTATATTTAAAATATTCCATGATGTTTCTCTCCCTCTCTGCCTTTCTCCCTTCCTCTCTCTTTGAAATAATGAATAAAATCTTTAAAAAAAATAAAATAGCCCTGGCTGGTAGCATAGTGGATAAGGTGCCGGCCTAAGAACCCAAAGGTTGCTGGTTCGATTCCCAGCCAGGGCACATAACTGGATTGCAAGCCAGGTCTCCAGCCAGCTGTATCTGTAGCTGAAGGCAGGTGAAAGGCAATCATACATTTTTGTTTCTCTCCCTCTCTGCCTCTCTCCCTTCCCCTCTCTCTAAAAATAACAAATAAAGTCTTAATAAATAAATAAAATTTAAAATAATTTAAATAAATAAAACTGTCTCTTAAAACAGATACTATTCTTTAAAAAAAATATTCCAAAAATATAGCCTTTTAAGCTAAAGCTAATACGTACTTGAAAACAAAGTTCTATGCCCAAAAGGTTTGGAATTGTATTAAAAGCTGATGTAGGGTTCTTCAGAGGTTTTATTCAGTCTCTCTAACTTGAGTTGGCATGTGCAGTATTTCTCTATGATCATGACCCCTTTTTTGAGGAATATCTCCAAGGTATAATGATCTAGAACCATTACTCATTTTAGTGTAAACAAATGCCTTGGAAAGGAAATGGAACACAATTATTATTCAAACACCATATATGTGAAGTTCCCTGGTTTGTGGGTTATCATTGCAAAGTTGGACAGCAGCAATTTTAGTTGGCTTTCATAACACTTTTTCTTTGACAGTAGACTTTTAAGATGAATTAATTTTCCAATTTATTATTATAATTAGTGAGATGGCTTTAGGTTACAAAGCATCTTAACATATACTATGCTACTTGATACTAAAATAAGCCAACCATGTAGGTATTATTATTTTCTTTATTCAATGGGAGAAGAAAATGAAGTTCAGATAAGTTAAGTGACTTCTCCAAAGATACACAGCCAACAAATGGCAGACTGGAAGCATGAACCAGGTTTCCTGACTTCAAATTCAATGTCTCCCCTTCCATAACTCACCTCTCTTTTCCTCTGAGCATTCTTTACTACGACTGATGACTTATTTTCCTGTCTACAAAGTAGCCAACCTTAAATAACATGCTTAGCTATGAAATTACAATTTTTAAAAGAACTACTATAAAAATAATTATTTCCTTATCATAATTATACAAGTCTCTATAAACTTCTAATGTCAGTATACTGATTTTCTTTTCTATGAATTTGAATTTGTTTTATGTGAGAAACTCAGTAATACCAGGACATAGTTATGTTTGAGTTTCTTTAGCATATGGGCTATAAATGGGCTACTATTTCTTGCTGGCACTGGGGAAAAGACACTTGAATAGATCACTTACCTTCTCAGTTTCACACCTGATGTAATAACTGGATACTGGATATCAAAACAAAAATGTTAAACTAGATTTAGAATCTTGGAAGATCCAACTGTAGTGTCTGATTGAGCTGTCAGGCCTCAGACACTGAGGTCCCTTCCTGGAGGTGAAAGCAGAGAGCAGCACCCATATTGCACCTGGATACGGTTCAGAGAGGGGAATGCAGTTCCTGAGCAACACCAAGCAACACCCAGCCTCTGGAAGGTTGCTATGTTTTTCTTTAAAATTTTGTTTAAATCCTCACCTGCATTTTTTCATTGCCTTTTAGACAGAGAACAAGGGATAGAGGAAGAAAGAGAGAGAAACGCCAAGGCAAAAGAGAAGCACAGATGAGCTGCCTCCCATGTGGGCCCATACAGGGGATCTAACACATCTGGACCACAGAGCCAACCCACAACCTAGGTATGTGCCCTGACCTGGAATTGAGCCCACAACCCTTCAGTTACCTAACGGCGCTCCAACCAACTGAGCCATGCAGGCCAGGCCAGGAAGGTTAGCTTTTGTTTCTCTGGTCTGGAAATGGTACTACACATAGACAGCTAGCCAGTCATATTCACCTTTCCTTTCCATTTTGACACTCACAGCACCAGTCAACTGCACCCCCCATACACCTCATATTTTAAACCACTCACCATCCCCTGCTCCCCAACACCACCGGTCTTCCATGCCTTAGTGCTTTTGAACACACTGTCCCCAATTCCTGGAAGCCCTTGCTACTGGCCCTGCCTGTCAGCTTGACCTTTTACTCATCTTTCAAGCCCCAGTTCACACATCACCATTTATGTGAATGAAACCTTCCCCAACTCCTCCAGCTATTTTCTTTCCTGGTAGGCTGGGGACATAGAGTGATGGACAAGTTTAAAGAAGGGTGAAAAACAGAACTAGCAGGTATCAGACGTGGAATTGAATACTTACAACTACCCTGCCAAGTGGGTATTTTTTATCTTCACTTTTCAGATGAGAAAACAAAGGGAAGAGTTAAGCTGACAAGAAGCAGAAGCAGAATTAGGATGAGGTATCTGATTCCAAAGCTTTCCCCATTCTGTCCTATTGTCAGATGTGCCCTCGTTGGAACTCCAGAAACACATCAAAATACATTGTTTTGGCCCCCATTTGGCTGTAATCCCCCAGCAGCCAGTTCTCTGAGTTACCATCTGCATTCCTGGCATTTGCCAGAACATTTCACGCATCGGTGGGTACTCCATAGACATTTGTTGAGTGAGTGAGTGAGTGAATGAACACTGCTATGACTTGCATATTGTAACAAACTCTTTGTGCCTGATTTAGTTCTTAAATAAAATTAGCTGTGATTTATCCCTAATTATGTTTTGTATCTTCTCTGTGCCTTTTTTTCTCTAAGGTTAAGAGGCACCATGACTAGGTGGTGCCCAGGGAGATAATCCACAGTTGAATCTGCCAGATAAACAATAACATGGCAGCTTTCAGAAAATATCAAGTTACTCTAAAAGCAAATTTTAGCCTTTGTGATAGTGCTCTGAGAATAAGAAACTTATTCTTCTCAATATTAACTTTATATTTTCTTTATCTAGAAAAAAATTGATTATCACCGAAATTAGACAAGTTTAATGAGAATTGACACATTAAATATGCATATTCCAAATGTAATGTATGGAGTTAAACCTGTGGTTTCTGATTTCTGGAACTAGTCACCCTGGGTTTGAAATCTACTTCTGACAGTTACTAGCTATAGCTAGTAATTAGTTATATAATAATTAGGCAAATTATTACCTCCCTATGCCCCAGTTTCCTCATGTGTAATTTGGGGATAACAATTGTACCTATTTATAGAGTTGTTAAAAATTAAATGAATAACTTAAGGTGCTTAAACCACATGTCCTTTTTCAAATGGAAAATGCTGGTTATAAATACATTACTTATTAGTAATAAATTCTTATAATCACCCCCAAAATGTTGTTCTATTCCCCTGCGCCTATTTCCTCATTCTTAGAACAAGAGGGGAGACCCTTTGATCCTGCATCCTGTGTGAGTTTGACAATGTACAATTGTACAGCTTCTGAGTTTTTACTTCTTTTATTCCCTTGTTTCCAGACCCAAACCCCATTTTCCCATTATGTGTATTCTGAAAGGATGGAGAACAGAAAACTATTATTAATCTGTTCCCTAACTTTCACTAGACTGAATCTAAAATAAAACAAAACTTTCAAAATTCTATGAAAAATTTAACTTTTAGCCTTCAAATGTAGGAGATGGACAGCATGCAAGAGATCAAAATGACATGCTTATTTCCCCATCAGCCTCCAGCATCCAGCCATTCCACAACTGTGGTGCTGTTTTGATCTTTCTCAATGTCTAATAAGTTGTTTACATGGTTCCTCTTGAGATTGTGAGTTCTATAGATGCTTTTTCAAAATGTGTTTTCTAAATGAATGAATGAATGAATGAATGGGTAACTCAATTGATGTTTCTCTGTTTTTCATGAAGTTGAAAATCTGAGTAATAATTTTCTTAAAAATAAGGATGGAATTTAATCAAACAAAAGCATTTCAAATTGAAATATTACTTGAAGAAGATACTGGTTTTAGGTGCAGCCTAATCTTACTTCAATCTGGAGGGGGATCCCTCTAACCTAACATTGGAGAGGTTGAGGCTCCTTCTGGTCTTCTAGGTCATTTCATGCAGCTGCCACTGACCGAGTGGAATGCCACCTTCTGTTCCACCTAGGAAGCCAGGACTCTTCCAGCCTCTCCTCTGATGAGGGTCTCAGCAAAGTGAGGAATCCAGGCCCTTCTCTTTCATGCCATCTTGCGTGGTCCGCCTTCAAAAGCCCACAAACGCAAGACAATCCAGATATGCCAAGTTCCAAAGAGAGAGGCACATCTCGGAAGGGTATTCCAAGGTGGAAGATTCATTGAAATTCTAATTTAACTGCACAGAGGAAGGCTCTGACACCTTGTGGGTGCTGCTTCATTTGGGACATCTCTCCCCTCCAGGCTCTGAATGCCCGCAAGCAGCCCCCTATTCCAAGCTGGTGACTCCGTCTCCTCCCCTAGAAAACCCAGTTCTGTCCACATGTGTGCATCCTCTAACAGGCATTTGGGAGGCACCTGCCAAGTGCTAGTCAGAATCATGACAGAAGAAACAGAATCATGAGCTAAAATAGACATGATCCTTATTTTTGTGGAGTTTATAATTTGGTAGAGGGAAATACTATTTTAATCAAAGTGTGACACTAATAAATATGACATGACAAAGACTGCCGTGAAAGGTATGCTGGGCCTGGGCAAAGACTTCCCTGGGGCAATGGCTTGTGAAGATGAGTGAGAAGAAAACTTTGCTTCTTAAGACAGCAGAGACTTAAAGATATTTTTGGCCTATGGAAAGCCCAGGCCTGCAGTTAAGGGAGGACACAGTTGTTGCTCCTGAGATGGTAGGAGGGGTGGATCCGTCTCAGGTGGAGCAATTGCCTTAGGTAGGAAGACCTCTTCCCTGCTCGGTGTTCTCTACTCATTCACTCTAGATGAGATAAACACCAGAACCTGATTCAGTTCTGTCTCCCCATCAGGGCTGGCCAGTCTGTGTTACGAGGTCCCCGGTCAATTAGCAGGCATGCAGAGGTAGGCTTTACTCATCTAGAGGTAATCAGAGTTACTTCTCCTTTTGCCAGATCCTTTAGGAATAAAAGGATCCCATCCAACCACCCCTAGTACAGAGCTGTTGACTTTCTGTCCTATCTTAGGCCAGCCACATTACACTAAACATACACCCCTTGCATATGTCCTCCTCTGCCTCCTCCTCTGTGGGCTCCTCAGCCTCTAACAATAAATTCAAGAGAGACTTTCTGGCTGGTGGCACAGTGGATAAGGCACCAGCCTATGAACCCGAAGGTCGCTGGTTCAATTCCCCACTAGGGCACATAACCACGTTGCAAACCAGGTCTCCAGCCAGGTTCGTAGCTGGAGGCAGATGAAAGGCAATCATACATCGATGTCTCTCTCCCTCTCTGCCTCTCTTCCTTCCCCTCTCTCTAAAAAGAATAAATAAAATCTTTTTAATAAATTGATAAATAAAAATTAATTTAATTTAAAAAGAGAGACTTGCTTGACCTAAATTTAAGCTCAAACTTTGAGATCATGTCCCTGGGCAGTTTTAACTCATCATCAGTGCTGGACCAGGACCTTGACTTCACCCTGGAGCAGGGCTCCACTGGTAGCTGGAGCTCCCAGACTCCTGCACGGCTGAGGTGAGTGAGATGACCTCAGAGACACTGGCTCAAATCCAGCATCTCCAACTTTATGTTCACCTACTGATGGTGCATGCTGGAGGCAACAGGGGGAGAAAAAGTGAACAGAGAGAGAGAAAAGAGTGGGGAAAGGAAAAGGAAAAAACATGTTAAACTTTGTAAGTTTTGTTCCCTTTGCTGTCTGGAAGGAAAAGGCTCTAGGCTTGATGGAATTTTTTTGATATTGTGGGTCTTCTGCTAATGTTTGAGGTCCAGGAAGGAGGAATCTGTTGGTTCAACTTGCCACAAAGAGCTCAGGGAAAAGAGAGGTTGGTTCTTATAATAAGCCAGGTTGTAAACCAGAGGTAGTGTCTGAGTGAGTCAATAAGGAATGAATCTCACATGTGGGGACATTGATACCATCATTCTGAGAAGGGTCTGGTACATAAACACAGAGAAGTTCCTTTAAACCTTAAATAAACAAATAAACAAAAAAGTGGGAAAGTCTATTTGAAACTGAGATTTACAGTCAGTCTCATTTCTTCTTAAACTTATGTTGACATATTGCAGCATGTAGTATGTTTAGAAAGATGTGTTGCGATATTCTGCAATATTTAATGTGTGAAGGACAAAGTCACACCTCAATCTCAAGTTCTTGGTTTTGTGTGTGTGTGTGTGTGTGTGTATGTGTGTGTGTGTGTTTAATGTAACCAGTTTTCATGCTAGCAGTTTAACTTACAAAGGGAAAACCCCACCAGATAAACTTGGTCATCTTGATTCAAAGGTGTGAGGTAGTGCACAGGATTTGTGAAGATGAACATGATATTTGGTTTCCAAATATCCTTATCCAATTGAGTCTTCTGCTCTTAAATCTAGTGTTTTGCTTGCTCTCATTCACTCTAAAAGCATCCCACTTCATTGGGCCCCTTGTAGGTTGGCTTCAGACAGAAGAGTAAATTGGATGGAGTATGACTTTGGCACACTGGCCTATTTCTCCTTTGAATGTCCTCTGGTCCCTGCATGGCTGTTTACTTCCCTATTCCCTTTTTTTTTTTTTTTTTTTTTTTCCCCCAGGACTAGAAAGAGCATTCTGTTCATACAGGGAGGCAAACTTCCTGCTTTGCTCTCTGGTGTGGTGTTTCAATCTCTGGACACCCCTTCAAACTTAATATCTTTTTGTTTTTCATTTTATCAGAAGCTTGTTCTTATTTAGATATCAGCAGACTAAATATTTTGAAACCCACAGAGAGAGGCACTCCCCTCTTCTTGCCTGCAGAGCAAGCCCCGAAAAGAGCTATATTATGGCAGCCGAAGTAAGAGGTATGCTGATATGGTCCCCTTTCTAGATCGGACCTCAGCACAAAAGACAACCATGTCTAACATGTTTTCAGCTTTCCCTTGTCCCATGGGAAGTTGTGTGTTGGAGGGAGGGAATGTCTCAGTGTCCTCATAGTCTCACAGTTCTTCATATCAAAACCTGCTCAGAGGAAAAGGTCTGATAAAGTCACTGGCCTTAATTAAGGTGGAAGGATTTAAAGTACTATCTTAAGTTCATTAAGCAATGTTTATTAAACATTTACACACTGGATAATGTCTAAAATACAGAGACAAATCAGGCACTCTCTGTTCTTAAGCACTAGCAGTTTATTGGCGGAGAGTATACATGTAAGTAATAATTGTTCTAAATGAGGGTCTTTGTAGGGATGGGGTAGAGGACAGCATTGAGAGGCATGTATGAAAAAAATGTAGAACTAAGCAGCCTGGTGGTTCCATCTGGGCCATTGTTGAAACATATCTCAATAACCTCCTCAAAGAAACCTGGTAGTGGTTAATGTTAATTATTTCCTGCTCTTTAGCATTTTATGAGTCCTTTTTCCTAGAGATGTTTAATATTAGCAGAATAATAAAACAAGCTTTAGGCCAAAGTGATTCCAAACTCTAATTATGGAACTTCAGGTGCCAGGAAGAAATATGTCATGTCCCTTCTAGGCCCTCCTCACTGATAGGTCCACACGCAGGTTTGTAAAATAGAAACTCCTAAACTCCATTCTGGAGAAGTTGGTTCAGTAATGTCAAGCTGTGATTTTTTAATCTATAGTTCAACAACATACCCAAGGTCATTTTAATGTGTAAGCAAGTTTAGGAACTGCTGTTCTATCTTTTGAAATGCCTGAAGTTATACCAAGTTGTGATATGTCTACTTGGAAGGCCAACTCTCAACCTTTCCTAGGGCCATCACTTAATGCCAGAGTATGACATAGGCCCCTAAACAGATTGGGTTCTTTGTATTTCAGTGTCCGTACCCATTACACAGATGCTCCTTGTTCCAGAATCCTGGTCCATGAATTTTAGCAGGGTGGGGCCAACCAGCATGATGCCCAGGACCAAATCAATGTTTTGCAAAGCAGGGTCCCTGGATGGCCACCTGAGTGAGAATTTCTCAGTGTATTCCTACCCCCAGGCCTGCAGATCAGAATCTGTGGACTGAGCAGGAATTCACATTAACAGATAAGTGGTTCTTGCTCGTAGTAAGACTGAGAACTTCTGGACCAGGCTCCCCCACTGAGGAGACAGAATTGAGGGCTGTGTTGAGAGGGTGGCAGATGCAGCAGACCAAATACAGTACCTAAAGGATCTGGTGATAACGCACCATCATATGAAGGAGCAAGAAGGCCAAGCAAGGGGGGAGTAGCTGCGGAAGAAATTCTAGGGGGGCCATAGTGGAGAAGCCCTGATGTAGGAGATTCAGAAAGCACTTTAGTCATAGGGTCTCTGAGCAGAAGGGCCTTGATTATGGCATTGGGAAGTGAAGGCAGGACAGCGGTCCCTCCAAGGAAAAAGGAGTCAAAGGAAGGTTCCCAAGGAATACTTTAGAGGGGAGAAAGAATGTAGGAACTCAATGCCAGCTCTGGGTACACCAGAGGCTGAAAATGGAGTCCCTGAATATAAGGCTCCTCTGAACTGGGTTGCAGTTGATTCTGCAAATGGAAAATCAAGTGGCCACTATGAGTGAAGGGTAGTTTAAGGTGAGGAAGGGCAGTGTTTGCACCAAGGCCCCGTGCAGAGCCAGATGGCACAGCTTCCTATCTGCTGGAAGACAGTCATGCACGGAGCTCTTGGCCATCATTCTGTTGTGCCATTTTCTCATAATATTTCAGTCCTACAAGAAAAAGATTATAAGAAAATAGAACTCTGAATAGTGGCAAAAAAGTGTACATTCCTATTTTCACTTAATGAAGAGCACTGCTTTATATAGCCAATACAATTAATTTGTATAACTTCTGCCCCTTTTTAATAAAAAAAAAGGAAATGAAATAAAGGAATGTAAAAGGGAGCGCATAACTAAGAGAAATATGCAAGTAGACTTTTGTTAATACAATCCCATTCTGGAGGTGCTTTTATAAAAAATAATATTTTACCACCAATTTGTGCTATTTGAATTGGAACAAGTAATTTTTTTAAATGTGAAATTAGGCAAAAGGATGAACTCATCCACTGTCTCTTTCTGCAGGCCTATGTAGTCTATTATACAGAACTTTAATGTCCTAAAAATGTATGTTTTTTTTCAGTCATAAATATTTATTGCCTGTTTATTTTAAGATGCAAAGTTCTATTCCTGCATAAGTCTAAATCTAATGGAGGGTAATATAATACCATATGATCTGACACAATATGTGGTACCATATATAACATCATAACATAACATAGTACTATATTTATGTTGTGCGTGCGTGCGTGTGTGTGTGTGTGAGTGTGTATAATCTCCCATCTATGTTACATGAGGGTCTGAGGTCTGGTTCTTCTCTTTCATAGTACTCCTAGTTATTTCCAAATGTGTCGAAAGGGGGCACCTCACACATGCCTACATACCAGTCACTGGTCAGCTGCAGTCACCACCCTGCTCCTCCTCCCCTGCTCTAGTACCTACTCCCAATAGCCTCCCAAGGAGCCACTTGGTAAAGCTCAAAGAGGGACATCCTGGTCCACACACACAGTAAGGTCATCAAATTATCCAAGCATCCGCCAGGGCCGTGATGGGCTGCGGAAATCATCGGGTGAAGGGACCTGTCTGTTCCTAGATCTCTGGGCAACAGGCAGAGGCTACACCAGTTGCTGCATCACCTTCCTCTTCTTCACTCAGCCTCCAGCTCCACTGCCCTGAGAACCTTTCCTGTTTGTTAGGGGCAGGAAATAGTTGGGGTTGGGGAAGAGAAAGGAGTTGGGCCTGGCAGCTCCTAGACTGACAGCCACCAAACCAGGAGGGTGTGCTGGACACACACCTTGGCTATGCTTCAGCAGTAGAGTTGCCAAACTTTGCTTTTAGGCATATCTTTTACCTCTATATGCAATAGTAAAAGAGGTAAGTGTATTAAAAGTGTTTAGAATGCTAATATTTAGTTAATGAATTTTGCATTTTAGGCAAATACAAACACCTACAGAATTTGATATTAAAATCTCAAAGTTACAGGGACTATGGTAAATTTGCATATTACCACCTCACAAGCAACTACTGAAAGTAGTGACTTAACTCTGATAAGATCATTGGAATCTGTTTAATATGGAGAGAGGGCTGGATAGAAAGTCACCAGCAAGCTTCAGGCTTCTACTTTGGAAAGCTGAGGCCCTCAGACCCTGCTTCCAGAACTGAAGTTGCCCTCGCCTTCCTTGGGGAGGTAACACTGAAGGCACAGAGGATTGTAGGGGCAGCAGGACAAAGCAAGGAAATGAGAAGGAGCTGGTTCTGCTTGCCTGGCCTCACACTGCTTTCCTTGGGGTCTCCCGTGGCCTTGCACCACCAGAGGCCTCAGTTTCTAGCCCTCTGGAATGATCAGAGACAGGCCCACATGCTGCAGCTCTAAGAATATTCATTGTTCCCCATGCCTAGGAGCCCACAATAAGATAGAATTTCACCCATGTTAAAATGGCCATCATCAAAAAGACAGGTGAAAATATGGAGACAGGGAATCCCCATCCCTTGTTGGTGGGATTGTAAATTGGTGCAGCCACTATAGAAAACAGCAGGGAGCACCCTCAAAAACTTAAAAATAGAATTTCCAAATAGTCCAGCAATTCCACTTTTGGAGAAATATCTAAAGTCAAAAAACAAAAAACAAATAAGAACCTTGCAAAGATATCTGCTGTATGGCTTGGCTGTACATACTGCTGCTAGGACCATAACAGTATGTACAGCCAAGACATAGAAACAACCTGCAAGTGTCCATGATGAGTGAATGGATAGATGGACGGAGGCATTACTCTAGTGAAATTAGTCAGACAGAAAAAGGCAAATACTCTATGATCTCACTCATATACAGAACCTTATAGAAAAAGAGGTCAGAACAGAGATGGAAGGTGATGGGAGGGGGAATTGAAGGAAGCTGGTTGGTCAAACAGTACAATCCTAGCAGTTGCATAGCAGTAAAGGCATGACACACAATGTGATGACTAGCTAACCCTGCCATATGGCACATGGGAAATTGTTGAGAATAAATCCTAACAGTTCTCATCACAAAGAGATTATTTACTTCTTTCTCTTCTTCTTTTCCTTTCTATTGTATCCAAGAGATGATGGATGTTCACTTAACCTATTTTGGAAATCATCTCACAATACATATAAATCAAACCATCATGGTGCACCCCTTAAATTTACACACTGATGCATGTCAGTGATTTTGCAATAAAACTGGAGATGGTTGCACAAGTGTGAGTGTACTAAAAACTAGTGAATTGTAATGTTGACTGAATTCTACATTGTGTGAATTATTGCTCAATAAAGCTGCTTTTTTTCCCCCAGGGGAGAGTGTGAATGCAGTCTTCTACTACCACAAATTATTCAGTTGAGTGTCCCACATCTGGGAAAATCACAGGGGTCAGCACATCCGATGAGCAATGGACAAGCCTCACCCTGGGAAAACCACCTTCATGATCATGGCACCTCCCCCTCCAGGTAAGTTAAAGCTGCTTTTTTAAGTAAAAAAAGAAACCCACTTTACTCGCTAGCTCATTCTCTGACAATACCCAAGAAATTTTATGTGACATTAATTAAAATTTAGGCTTCCTTAATCCCCAGTTGTGTATCATTTTCAGACTATGAAGAATGAGGGCATAAGTGAAACGTACAGTACAGCACGGCCAAGCACAGAAGTCTGAAGGTCATCAGAACCGGAGAGAAGGTGACAAGGCTACCAGGGGCACTCCTGTTCTCTGGTAAGGCCCATGTCTCAGGCTTTTCTCTTCCCTTTGGCTTTCATCCTTCTAGCGTGGTTGCCAGGTCGAGAGGAATTGACTTATGGCTCCTTGACTCCCAAGCCCCCAGGTTTCCTGGTCCACTCTGCTCTGCTGTTCTGGCCCCAGGCCACTGCTCACTGTGCTGCTTTTTACAGCCTCAAACTCGGATTTCATAACTCAAAGACAACATGGATGGAACTAGAAAGCATTATGCTTAGTGAAATAAGCCAGTCAGTGAAAGACAAATACCATATGATCTCACCCATTTCAGGACAATAATGAACAAAACAAACAAATAAGCAAAACAGAACCAAACACATGAATACAATGAATAGATCTCCAGTGGGCAGAGGGGAGGGGGGACGTGGGAGAGGAAAGTAGGTAGTGAAGAAGTGGACCAGTTTAGTCAAGGAACTAGTATGGAAGAACCATGGACATGGACAACAAGTAGGATTGACTTTGGGGTGAGTGGGTGGGTAGGGAAGGGGGCAGAGGGAAGGAAAAAGGGGATGGATATAATTTTTAAAAAACAATAAAATTAAATTTAAAAAGAAAGAAATGCTTCCACCTTCACAAGGGTCTTTGTGGAGGTCAGTTAGTTTGCTAGGGTGGCTGTAGTAAATTGATACAGACCAGTGGCCTAAAACAACAGATGTTTATTCTCTCATGGTTCGGGGAGCTAGGAGTCTGACATCCAGGCACCTGGAGGGTTCCTCCTGGAGGCATGGAGCCCGTTCCTCTCTTCCAGTGGCTGCCATCGCCCCTTGGCTTACTGGTCTCTCTAACTCCCTCCTTTGTTTCCACCTGATCTTTCCTCTTCATCTCTATGTCTTCCCTCTTCTGTCTCTTATAGAAGACTCTAGTCTTTGAATTTAGGGTACACCCTAGTTTGGGGTAATCTCATCTGGAGGTCATTACCTTAATTATATCTACAGGGATTTATTCTAAATAAGATCACGTCCTGAGGCTTCAGGTGGATGCCTATTATTGGGAGACACTATTCAACCCACCATAAGAGGTAGATGAATACTTCCATTTTTGGTCTAGCCTTTTTCCCTCTGCAAGTCACCACACAAAATAATGTGGGTTAACCAGACTTTGCTGAAGATTTGTAAAAATAAACAGGAGCTATAGCATATAAGGGAAAAAACAGCTATATGCTATGCATAAGTTTCTTGCACCAAATAAAAGAGGCCTCAAGAAATTAAACCTTTTATAGCCATCACCTCATAAGTAACAGAACATCTACTTCAAGCCCATGGGCCCTGAGGATGGACTACTTTCTTCAGAACTTCACAGAGCAACCATCTTTCCAACCCACCAGGTAACCCATGAGACCTGGTCATCATCAACCATTTCCCTAAAGCTGGTTATTTACTACTATAGCAACATGACAAGGACAAGTCCCAAAGAATGGTTCAAGGTGGGCTTGGGAACCCCCAGCACAGTAGAAGAACCTGGGTTAGTTAGGTGTAGTGCTCCATGCCTTTTGAAATAATACCACCATTGTGAGTTACAGCTCTGCCTCTCTTCTGTACTTAATTGTCTCTATATCTTCACACAAGGGGTGTCTCAAAGCAATAGTATTTGTATTCTTTTTAAGATTTTATTCATTATTTTCAGAGAGAAAGACAGGGAGGTAGGAAGAAAGGAAGAGAAACGTCAATGTATGGTTGTCTTTCACCTGACTCCAGCTGAGGACCTGGCTGGATGCTTGGCTTGCAACCTGGTTATGTGCCCTGACTGGGAATCAAACCAGTGACCTTTGGGTTTGCAGGCTGGCACGCTATCCACTGAGCCACACTAGTTAGGGTTTGGCATTTGTATTTTTTTAGGTACAATGAGAAAGTGGATTCCTTACAGAGCCATATATCCCTTAACATAAGCGCTAGAGTCAGTGGTTCAATAAAGCAGCCTTCTACAATTATTCCTTACCCTTCATGGATGGAAAGGGATGATGGCAGTTCTGCTAGTAGGGAGACGGAAGTTTCATTATTCTCTTATTTCAAAGCCATTTTTTATTAGAGATCACTTGTAGATCACTATTGTTGTTTCAGACATAATTTCTTCCAAATTTTAAATAATATTTCTGTTTATGTTGTCTCACAAGAATAATATCCATTCATTAAACCAGACTAATGACTTTTATGTGTAGCCAAGGCAAATAATATTGGCCAATTTCTTGCTTTCATTATCCTGAAATATAAAGTCAAGATTTTATTTGTTATGGTCTCTATAATATTGGAACTTCCTACAAAATACCAGCAGAGTCTTTCAGGATACATCTTCTTAGGTGAGCCTAAAACTTTTCTTATTGGGGCCAAAGGGTTCCCTGGCAATATCTCTGATTATTTTTTTCCCCTTAACTGCTTCTGGTATTTCATTTTCTAACCTGACTTTTTATTGGCTTAGGCTTTATTTCCCAGAATATTTCACTGCTGCTATAGTTATCTCATTATGAAACATTTCATTCATACAAAAAAAAAAAAAAAAGAAAGAAAGAAAGAGAGATTGACATATAATCCACACCCATGTATCCATCCCTAGATTTACACAAATGCCAATATCTTGTATGCTTTGGAATTTTTTAAAAAATAAGTAAAACATTACAAATTTATAGGAGGCAGATAGGTACAGGGTTTTTACATTTTGGGTTTTTTTAAGATTTAAAAATAAAGAGATTATTTTTTTATTTTTAGAGAGAAGGACAGGGAGGGAGGAAGAAAGGGAGAGAAACATCACTGTATGGTTGCCTTTCACCTGCCTTCATCTATGGACCTGGCCAGAGACCTGGCTTGCAACCTGGGTACATGCCCTGGCAGGGAATTGAACCAGCAACATTTGGGTTTGCAGGTTGGTGCCAATCCACTGAGCCACACCAGCCAGAGCTTGTTTTGGGGGGTTTTTTGGTTTTTCGTTTTTCGTTTTTAACCTTATTGTAGTTAATATTTTTCAATTTTGTTAAGAGGAATTTTAAGAAGCACATAAATTTCTTCAGCAAATGTTTTCTACCCTGGCTGGTGTGGCTCAGTGGATAGAGACACCCTACTAACTGAAAGGTCACCAGTTTGACTCCCAGTCAGGCACATGCCTGGCTTGTGGACCAGGTTCCCCGGTTGCATGTGAGAGGCAACCAATCAATGTTTCTCTCTCTCTCCCCCTTCTTTCCCCTCTCTCTGAAAATAAATAAATAAATATATATATATATATTTTTTTTTAAGAAAATATTTCCCTTTTAAATGACTGTAAAGTTAGTCCTTTCTATCTATGTGGCCCTGGATCCTCTCTTGGTCTTGCTGCATTTCCTGCTGCATTCCCTCCACCTTTTACTCATCTCTGAGTTTCTTCAGCTCCACTCCCCCTGAAGATCTGATGACTCATTTCACTTTTATGTGCCCCCACTGTTCTCCTTGGCTACACTGCTGCCTCACCCTCAGCTGTTGCAACACTTGACCACACTAAGCAACCTCCCCACTGAGCCTCTTCCCTGACTTGTCCACATGGAGGAAAAGTGGTTCCTAGACAAGATCACAAGAGGATGAGACCTGGGATTCCAGAGAAGTCTCTTCTGGGGCTGGAGAGAAGGCAGCGAAGAAGGGAGCCTGTGGGATCTGCTGGGGAAGGCCATTTGAACATATCCTTCGATCTAATTTGGTGCTATTTTGGTTCTTTCCCATAATAATACATTACATTAAAAACGAAACTTTCACTTAGGAGAAGGAAGTACAAGTACTCATTTCTGGGGCAGGTCCTCTGGATCCCCTGGTGGACGGTGTGCTGTGTGCTGGGGACACTGAGAACAGGCACCTTCCCTGATCTCTCGGAACTGTCTGTTTAGCAGGAGGCAGGCACAGACTGTTGGCAAATAATTACACACCTATTTATGACAGTAGAAAAGTTGGGACATGGGGACAGTTCCACTTTCCATTTTCACTGAAAGATAGAAGGCAAGGCCTCTTGCTGAGAAAGGGGATAGAACTGAGCAGGAAGCTGGAAAGTAAGGTGCAGGTTAGGAACAGGAGTTGTAGGGAAAGAGGAAACAGACCAGCAATACTAAACAAGAGCGGAGCTATGTATGACTCTTTGCTTACGTCTAAGTTTCAAGCCCCAGAACTTGATTTTAAACTGGCCCTGTGTGTCTCTTCTTTGCTTCTAAAAAGCAAACCCTTTTCTTTCAGGACCTGTTACTTACTGCTGTCTTTTTAACTCCACCAACAACAATCTCCTTTTGTAGAAGTGTCTTCAATTCACTGTAATTATACTAGTAATGGATAATCCATGCCTTCAGGACTGTTAAGTGACAAGATAGATGTTTAGATTAAAAGCAATACAACTGTCTGTGGCCTTACTAGGTTCTTAATTACTAGAAGGTAACTCACTACTTTGGAGAGTCGCTCAGCTCTCTTCCTCCCCCCACCCCTTTTTCCAGAAGGGAACCATTACCTTCCTAGAGCACAGGCATTAGAGCCTGATTTAACTTTCAAAATTATTACCAATAAATGGACCCCAACTGTATCCAGCATATTTAACAATTTTATCTAATTAAATTCTTGTACAAGTGCCTGAGAACATTTTTTTCTTAATCGTAAATGCACATTTCTTAATATCATTTACTAATCTATAAGAACATATTCATATTTATTGAATATTAGAAAAAAGAACTGAAAATAAGACAGATATTTCTAACATTTTTCTGTTGTATGAAATAGTATAAAATAGCTTACTTTAATTTATCTATCACTGGTTTTATCTTCCACATAGTGAATTTCTAAGTGTATCTAGAATTTGCTCTTCAATGATTATGCCAAAATCAGGTGTTTTCAGATATTAAAGAATAAAAACAAAAATGTTGTGACAAAGAGAAGTATTTTACTGATAGAATGATATTTTACAATTAACTGATTCACTTGTTTTCTATATATCTTTTCTATAGTCCCTCGATTTATTTCATTTGTTTATAGGATATTTGTCTAGGAAACCTTGATCTGTTATGAGCTGTGAGGAAGGACACAAAGAGAGAAAAGATATGTTGCTAAATTTTGATAACATCTTTATACAGTACACATAGTAGACAAATATTTATTCAGTTGAATTTATTGAACCAGGACAAAAAATGGGTGGCTGATGGTTGAGAAAAATGATGCTTTAGTATCAAGTTGAATAAATAAATAGTGCTGAGGAAAAAGGGAGAGAGGAAGGATGTAAGATACAAAACCAGGTGAGAAAATAGAAACAGCTAAAAGAGATGATCACAAGCATAGAGACTGATAAATATATATAATATACATATATTATATAGTATGTTATATATTATATATACACTGTTACATACATACACCTATACATACTATTGCAACCATGTATATAATGTATAATGTAGCACTCTCCATCTGTGTGTGTGCGTGTGTTTGTGTATAACAATATTACAGGGTCAAATGTCAATAAATAAGAAATTGAGTTAAACTTAATCATATTTAGTTCTTTCATTTTAAACTAACACCTAAATTACTACACCTCGTCGTGTTACACAATAATCCATTTAAATGAAATGAATCTCAGTATCATAAAGGACAGTACAATTATTAGAATAAATTTTCTTTTTAGTTAAATTCCAGTAGTCTGTTGCATTTAGACCCATCCCATTAATCTGTGCTTTAGGGTGCCAGAAAGTCAAAACAAAGGTTGCAAAAAGAAACAAAGGCAGGAAATAGCAACAAGTAAGTGTTGTGGCATTCTGCTCAGCTGCCCAGCCTCCAAACCCCCTGCCTGTGTTTGGGGAATTTCTCACGTTTTGAGTCTTGGTGGGTGGTTCCAACACTGCTCATTCTTAAAGAGCAATCTGTCAGGGACTTGCTTTCCCACCTCCTTTGAAGCGACAGCCAAAAGCAACTCAAGTGTTGCCAACACACTCCAACCAGGACCTGGAGGATATTCTTTCCTTCCTTCCTTCCTTCCTTCCTTCCTTCCTTCCTCCCTCCCTCCCTTCCTTCCTTCCTTCCTCCCTTCCTTCCTTCCTCCCTTCCTTCCTCTCTTCTTCTTCTTCTTCTTCTTCTTCTTCTTCTTCTTCTTCTACTTCTTC
>PVIW01005694.1:0-101166 GCA_004026585.1 Noctilio leporinus
TATGAATACAGTGAATAGGCCTTCAGTGGTCAGGGGGAAGGGGGTTGGGGGGAGGGGGGAGAAAGAGGTAAGAAAGGGGAGCAGTTTAGACAAAAACCTAGTATAAAGGAACCATGGACATGGACAACAGGTGGGATTGACTTTGGGGGGAATGGGTGGGTGGGAAGGGGGACAGAGGGGAGCAAAAAGGGGATGGATGTAATACAACAATAAAATTAAATTTAAAAATAACAACAAAATTTTAAATGTTTTCAAAAGAACAAAAGTGCCCATATCCTCTACAGTGTAACAATGCTCAAAATACAATCCAAAAGTGTTCTACATATGAACAACCAAAAATATTTGACTCATCTTGAATAGAGAAGACAATCCTGGTATAATTCTTACATTACAAGTGGCAACCAAGTATTTTTAGAAGCAATTATAACACTATTCAAGGATGTAAGAAAAAGTACATTTACAGTGATTAAATAGAAAGAAATTGAAACTATAAAAAGGAACAAATGGTCATTTCTGATACTTCAAGAGAAGTCATAACATAATGTTGATGACAGAAAGTCAGTGAACTTAGAGAGAAAAAACAGAAAAATTAAAAATAAATAGATCTGCAAGAATATTTGGAACAATTTCAAAAGATCATACATACATGAAATTAGAGCCCCAAAAGGAGATAAGAAAAGAATCAGACTATGTTTTCCAGTTTAGTTAAATATATAAATTTAAAGATTCATGAAGTTTTGTAAACATCAAGCAGGATAAATATAAATAAAATCATATTTAAGGAACAATACCACATGCTAAAGATAGAAAAAGTCATGAAAGCAGACAAAGAATAATAACACATTACCTATTAAAAAATTTTTTAATTAACATTAATGTCTCATCAGCAAAGCTACAGATAAGAATGTACAAAATCAAGATATTGAAAATAACATTTTTAACTGAACCAAAATATTGAAAATAACTTATTTTAATTATTTTTAAATATTTTATTTTTCTAAATACTTAATTTTGTGTCATACAGTTGTCTCAATTTTCCCTTTTTGTCCCTCTCTACCCAGCCCACCCCCTGCTCCCATATTCAATCCTCACATCATTGTTCATGTCAATGGGTCATCATATATTATCTTTGACTAGTACCTTCACTTCCTTTCAGTCAGTTCTCCCTCTTATATGCTGTCAATCAATTCCATGTTTCCATGCCTCTGGTTCTATTTTGCTCATCAGTTCATTTAATTCTTTAAATTTCACATATATATGAAAGTATATGAGATTTATCTTTCACAGACTGGTTTATTTCACTGAGCAAAGTAATCTCCAGTTCCATTCATGCTGCCGCAAAAGGTAAGAATTCCTTCTTTCTTACTGCTGTGTAACACTCCATTGTGTAAATGTATTGTTAGTATGTTGCTGTTGTTGTTGTGTTGTTGTTTAACCCACTCATCTACTATGGGCACTTAGGCTGTTTTCAAAATTTGGCTATGGTTTATAACATTGTTCTGAACATACATTCCTTTGAATTGATGTTTTGAGATTCCTTGGATATATTCCCAGCAATAGAATCACTGGGTCAAAAGGCAGCTCTATTTTTAAGTTTTTGACGACATTTCATTGTATTTTTGATTCTAGAGAGAATGGAAAAAAGGGAGAAAGAGGACAAAAATATTGATGTGGGAGAGGAACTTTGAGTGATTGTCTTCCCTATAGATTCCAGAGGGCAGAACCTGCAATCCAGGCCTGAGCCCAGACTGGGAATTAAACCAGAGATCTTTTAATTCATAGGAAGATGCCCAACCTACTTAGCCACAGTGGCTGGGCTTGAAAATAATTCTTAAAAATGAATTCTCTATTCAGAAAAAATGTCATTTAAGAATAAATGTGAAATGGCCCTGGCTGGTGGTATAGTAGATGAGGGGCCAGCCTGCAAACCCAAATGTCACTGGTTCAATTCCCAGCCAGGGCACATAACCAGATCTCCAGCCAGGTCCGTAGCTGGAGGCAGGTGAAAGGCAACCATACCTTGATGTCTCTCTCCCTCTCTGCCTCTTTTCCTTCCCCTCTCTCTGAAAATAATAGATAAAATCTTTTAAAAAATAAATAAATGTGAAATGAATACATTTTTACATAAAAAGAAAAATTGAGATAATTCATTTCCAACAGACAAGTTCTGCAAGAAATGCTCCAATTTTTTTCATAATAAAGTAAGCATTACTGCAGTGTCCTGTGGAGCCCACAATTTCATGTGCATGTGATATATGTGACAAGTATAGCACAAAAGATAGCTGCAGGTTGTCTTCATATTAACACTCAGTAGGCTAAAAAACAAACAAACTGTAAGTATTTACTTACAGTTCCTTAGAACAACCACTGAAAATAATATAAAAGGTCAAGCTAAAAAGGTTGATATATGCATTCAAATAAAATCTTAATGATATTTAGATAATCCAAAGAATAAAGAAAAAGATGACTAAAAATAGAAGTAAACGGACAATAAATAGAAAAATGATAAACATTAAATACAAATAGTCTAAGCACACCAATTAAAAGTAGTGACTATTAGAATGAATTTAAAAAACATGATTAACTGTCTGTTTATCCAAAGAGTTTTCCATTTAATATGAAGACATAAATAAGGTGAAAGTAAATAGATGGGGAAAAAGCATACCAGGCTTACAGTATGCCTAAGAAGGCTATACCTATTTTCAGACCACACAAACTAATCTTTAAAAGAAGCATATTTCCATGGGTAAACAGTGATATTTTATAATAATAAAATGCTCAATTTATAAGAAATGCATAACAGAAATTGACAAACTTAGACATGATCTCACACTTACAGTTTAATACCACTTTCTCAGTAATTAACAGAACATATAACATTAATGTAAGGATTAAAAATACCTATAATTCTTAGAACAACCACTTGACCTAATCGATATTTATAAAACACTGCACCCAATAACTGGCAAAAACATATTCCTTTTAGGAATATGTTACATCCACCAGAAACACATTATGCATGTAAATAAAGCCAGACCCAATAAATTAAAAAGAAATCATTCAGACTACGTTCTCTGGTCATAAGCTGTATGACTTGAAATCAGAACCCATAAAACACCTAGGAAGACTACAGATACTTTCTATTTAAACAAAACACTTTAAAATAAGACAGTGGTCAAAAATAATCAAAACTGAAAGTGAATAATATTCCAAATTGAATGGTAATGATTCAGCATACTAAAATTTGTGTGTTTACAGTGTAATCAGTACTGAGGGAAATTACAGCCTTAAATGCTTATAGTAGAAATGAAATAATGACCTCTCTATATCAGAGATCAAGGAGAAATCCAACAGAATAAGATCAATTTAAAATCTCTCATGGCTAAAAAGGTTATCCTCTATTGAGTTATTTATATATATTTGGGTTTAATGTACCTACTTCTTCCATTTTTCTCTTTCATCTCATCCCTCATCTGATCTCAGTTTCTTGACTGATGGTTACTAAACAATAAACAAGGCTGAATTAATCCTTAGTCAGGTTCTTCTTGTTCCAGTATCTGTATTAGCATGGTTGTCAATGTATCAGTACTATAGACTTTTCTGAAGATTAAAATGTTAAGTGCTCTGAGGCCCTGGCTGGTGGCACAGTGGATAAGGAGCCAGCCTGCAAACCCAAAGGTTGCTGGTTCGAATCCTAGCCAGGGCACATAACCAGGATGCAAGCCAGGTCTCCAGCCAGGTCTGTAGCTGGAGGCAGGTGAAAGGCAACCATACATTGATATTTCTCTCCTTCTCTGCTTTTCTCCCTTCCCCTCTCTCTAAAAATCATAAATAAAATCTTTAAAATAAAATAAAATAAAATGTAAGTGCTCTGGAGGACTGAGGTGAGCTATTCCTACAGGTGTTTCTTTCCAAAGCCACACCTCACCTTAGAGACAACTGTGAAAAGGAGTCTCCAGATCACAATTTGCCATTAAGTGAAGTTAAAAAGTTCACCTCGAAATTTTGTGTGGTTCCCCATTCTTAACTTTGTAAGATACTTATTGGATGCTAAAATGACTGGGCAAAATTAGGATGAGAAACAGGATGTTTACACAATCTCAGAATTTAACCTTACACCATACTTGGTAATTACTAGAGATAAATAGTAATTTTACAGTAAAGAAGGATGACAGCACCTTAACCAAGTCAAGTCACTGTGGGCCAGCTGATAAACTTCATGGAGAATGATACACATCACCTCTCTGGTATTCATGGTAATAATGGATGACATGAACCCAATTATGAGAATGCACCAGGCAAATCCAAACTGGAGCACATTCAGCAAAATAACTCACCTGGACCTTTAAAAAATGTCAAAGTGACAAAAGAGAAAGGAAGACTGAAGAACAGTTGTCCCAGACTGAGTGAATCCACAGAGGCATAATCTTGGGTGGAATACTAGGCTAGGAAAAAAAAAAAAAAAAAATGGTCTTATTTTTTTACAGGGAATATTAGTGGAACAACTAACAAATTTTGGATAAAGTAGATTAGGAAAAAGGGTACCTTATGTGTATTTTCCATTCTTAACCTTGTAAACTACTCATTTAAATTCCTGGATTCAAAATGAAATAAAAAGAGCTTGCAAGGTCCTTAGATCCCATGTTAACACCTAAGCTGGGAGAACAAGCCTGACCTGACAAAGGAATGTCACTTCCAAATCACAGACAGGAAACAAACACACAGAGAAAAGAAAAAAAAAAAAAATTAAGGCATGTCTTTTCTTTTTTTACATTATTAAGTTTTTACAAGCTTATAATGTTTATCTTCTTTTGCGATGCAAGTTTTAAACAATTATGAAAGTGTCCTGGCCTAGATTACACAAAATCTTGATTTCAACCTCTAATATTTTCTACAATATAAAGACAAATCATGTAACATCCAAAGTAGAATTCTCAATGTAAGAGATCTAGTGTGCTCAATCAAGATAGTGCAGTATTAGTGGTCAATAAATATGTTTATTTCTATCATTTTATTAGGTATAGAAATATAGTGTATGTCATACACATAATCTAATTTAGTGGCCATGGTATAATAGATACATTTACTTTTCTAAAATTGCCATTGCTTTACATTTTGTGGGTAAACACAACTAATCTTTTGTGTGCTAAATTCTATTGCATGTAATTCATGATATTGAGGGAGTAAGATATTATCCTGTGATGTATTATGGCAGGGAATTAATACATTGTGTGTTTCAGGAAAGGAACAAAAATTAGGGTTAAGTTAATTTTTGAGGTTAAATATACTAATCAGCATTATTTTACAAAGCAATGTTTATCTTATATCTTCTTTCCCAGCAAAATATCTGCCATTCACATAAGAGATCTAATTTTATCAGCTAGACTGATTTTAGAATCCTTTCTCTTTCTTCCCCTACAACTCCCCCTCAATATAAATGTGTTAGCAATTGTGGAAACCATTGCAAAAAAGGGGGGTAACCAATGAAGCAAAATCTCAGAAGAATATAATGAAAACTGCTTTTAGAATTGATTCCTCTGACTTGAAAATTTTATTTCTGAAATGTTAATTTGCTCAAGTAATATGCTGAGATAATTTTTAAAATTCTTTTACTGGATGCTATTTTCATAAATAAAGTATTTTTGTATTATTCACTTACTTAAATTCTAAGATTATCATGCAAAAAAATAAAATGGAGCTAATTGGGAAGGGGAGAGTAGATTATAGTTAACATTTCCTTCAACATTAAGCTTACTTTACACATGCTCTAAAGTTTTTACTTACATTTATTATTATACATGCATACACATGAAGAGAAAACTTATTAATAAATGTGCATAATATTATCCTCCTAACTTTACAGGTGAAAAACTGAAGCATGAAAAGATTTAAATGTGACTTACCTGAGAATATATGAATAGTAGATGAATCTGTTGATATTTGTTCTTAGAAAGCTTAGTTCAGAGCTTGTATTTTTAAACATTCTCTATATACTAGCAGAAATGCCCTTCATGAGTTAAGTATTGATATTCTGTAAAGAGCCTGACAGTAACATTCAACTGCTGTCCTCAATAAACCAGACCTCAAATTCCTCCGTTCAAATCCCTCTAACATGCTACTCCTAGGAAGTCACCTGACTTCCACATTGATTTATGACACCAAAAAGAAATGAGTGATTTGAATAAATTATCACTAAACATTTGAGTGCATAACATATTATAATTCTAAAAATATTTATCAATGTGTGATTTACTTAGATTTTCTTTCAACTAGTTATTATTTAAGTATTTTACATTTTTAATTGTGCATTTATAGATAGAAAGCATGAACCATGATAATAAATGTAGAGTTTTCTTCTTGCAATTAACTTACAAACATTTTGTGGAAAAGGAAACTGAACATGTTAACAAAAACTTATCTGTATTACCATTGGTTAATTTATCAATTAGTCCTATATTTATAAATAATAAAAGTTGTAGTATATAAAGTAATATTGTAACAATGTAAGTTAAAATATTCATAAAAAGAATTTATGAAAGTATATTGAATATGAATTATTTTATTTACAGCCAGTGTAATTTTTTAGTAATTATTTCACACTGACTCCTTGTTGTGATCAGAGAAAAATATACCAAAAGCAAATGGAGATAAATTAGAGAACTACATTTATGTATTTATTTATTTATTTTCATACACATATGTTCATAGCAGCTTTATTTGTAAGAGACACAGAACTAAAATAACTCAAATCATCATTTACAGATGAACAGTAAACAAATTTTTATATATCTGTACAATTGAGGACTATTGAACAGTAAAACAGAGTTAACTATTGATATATGTACTAATATAAACATTTTCCCAAATCACTATGTGAAAGAAAAGAAATTAGAGAAAAAAGAATATAAACTATAATTTTATTTGCAAAGTTTCCCTAAAATACAAACTAATATGTAGAGACAGAGAAGAAATGAGTAGTGCCTGGGGTTAGGGGATGGAGGGCAAGAGCTGGTCTCCAGGAGTCCATAGGGAAGTGTGTCCTAATCTAAGAAAGCCCATAGTAAGTAGACAGAAGGAAATAAGAAACATCAGAGAAGAAATAAATTAAATAGTGTCTAAAAAACAATATAAAAGATCAATGAATCCAAGAACTGGGTCTTTGCAAAGATAAACAAAATTGACAAACCTTTAACCAGACTCATCATGAGAAAAAGACAAAGGAGAAATAACAACTGACACCAAAGAAATGCAAAGGATTTTAAGAAAATAATATGAACAACCATATGCCAACAAACTGGACAACAAGTATGAAATTGATAAACCTTAGAAACATAATCTTTCAAAAGTAAATCAAGAGAATCAAAGAATATGAATAGAGAGATTACACCAGTAAAATTGAAACAGTAATCAAAAAATTCCCAATAAACAAAATTCCTGGACCAAATGTCTTCACAGGTGAATTTTATCACTATTCCAATAATAGCTAACACCTCTGCTTCTCAAACTATTTCATGAAGTTCAAAAGGATGGGAGGCTCCCAAGTTCATTTTATGATGCCAGCATTATCCTAATTCCAAAATGAGATAAAGACACTGCAAAGAAAGAAAATAATAGGTCTACATCATTAATGAACAAAGATGCTAAAATCCTAAGTAAAATGTTAGCAAATCAAATATATTAATGGATCAAAAGATCATATATCATAATTAAGTAGGATTTATCCCAGGAATGCAAGATTGGTACAACATTTGAAAATCAATAAATGTGATTCATCACATAAGCAAAATGGAGGATAAAAATACATTATAATATCAATAGATAAAGAAAAAGCATTTGATAAAATCCAGCACCCATTTATGTTAAAAACTCTCAGTAAAGTGGAAATAGAGAGAACATACCTAAACATAATAAAGGCCCTATATGACAAACTGACTCCCAGCATCATACTCAACAGGTAAAACCTACAAGTGTTCTTCTTAACATTAGGAACAAGATAGGGATGTCTGATTTCACCTCAATGATTCAACATAGTACTGGAAGTCCTAGCCACAGCAATCAGACAAGAAGAAATAAAAGGCCTCCAAATTGGAAAGGAAGCAGTAAAACAGAAAATTGGAAAGGAAGCAGTTATTTGCAGATAACATAATTCTGTACATAGAGAACCCTAAAGATTTTACCAAGAAACTACTAGAACAGATAAATGAATTTGGTAAAGTAGCAGGATACAAAATTAATACCCAGAACTCAGTTTCATTTTATGTGCCAATAACAAACTAAGAGAAAGGAAAACTAAGAAAACAATCCCATTCATAATTGCTTCAAAAAAATAAAATACCTAGGCATAAACCTAATAAGGATGTTCAAGATCTGATGTGCTCAGAAAATTAAAAGACACTGAAGAAAGAAACTGAACATACAAATACGTGAAAGCATATACCATATTCATGAACAGGAAGAACTAACATTATTAAAATGTCCACACTACCCAAAGCAATCTATAGCTTCAATGCATTCTCTATCAAGATTTCAATGACATATTTCACAAAACTAGAACTAATATTTCAAAAATTTATATGGAACCACAAAAGCTCCTGCAGAGCAACAGCAATTCTGAGAATAAAAGAACAAAGGAATCATGCCACCTAATTTCTAACTGTACTATATATAAGGCTATAGTAATAGAAATAGCATGGTACTGGCAAAAGAACAGACTCATAGATCAGTAGAACAGAAGAGAGAGCCCAGAAATAAAGCCACACACAACTTTGTAGTCAGTTAATATGCAACAGAGGAAGCAAGGATATGCAATGGGCTAAAGGCAATTTGTTCAATAAATGGTGATGGAAAAATTGCACAGACATGTTAAGAAAAATGAAGCCAGTCCTTCCTCTTACACCACACACAAAAATAAATTCAAAATGGATTAAAGACTTAAATGTTAAATCAGAAATCATAAAAATCTTAGAAGAAAAAATAGGCAGCAAAATCTCCGACAATTTTTATGGCACTATTTTATTGGATCTATCTCCCCAGGCAAGAGAAACAAAAGAAAAAATAACCAAATGGGAATATATGAAACTAAAAACTTTTTGCATAGCAAAGAAAATAATCAAAAAAAGAAAAGATAACCCACAGAATGGGAAAACATATCTGCCAATATATCTGATAAGGAGTTAATATCTAAAATTTACAAATTACAAAAATCAACAACTAATAAGCCACCCAATTAAAAAATGGGCAAAGGATCAAATAGACACTTCTCCAAAGAGGACATACAGATGGCCAAAGGACCATCTGTATATATGGCCATTGAGATTATAAATAAGATTCTCAATGTCAATAGCCATCAGAGAAATGCAAATTAAAATCACAGTGAGATACCATCTCAGAATGGCTATCATAATAAATCAATAAACAGCAAGTGCTGGCAAGGGTGTGGAGAAAGGGAACCCTTTTGCACTGTTGGTGGGAATGCAGATTGGTGCAGCCACTGGGGAAAGCAGTATGAAGATACCTCAAAAAATAAGATACCACCTCATGCCTATCAGAATGGCAATCATCAACAAATCAACAAACAACAAGTGTTGGCGAAGATGTGGAGCAAAGGGAACCCTGGTACACTCACTGGTAGAGGGAATGCAGGATGGTGCAGCCACTATGGAAAATAGTACAGAGTTTCCTTAAAAACTAAAAATGGAACTGTCTTTTGATCCAGCAATTCCACTGCTAGGACTATACCCAAAGAACCCTGAAATACCAATTCATAGGAACCTATGTACCCTTACGTTCATTTATAATAGCCAAGTACTGGAAACAACCTAAGCGCCCATCAGTGGGTGAATGGGTCAAAAAACCTTTGATACATTTACACAATGGAATACTACACAGCAGAAAGAAAGAAGGAACTCCTACCCTTTGCAACAACATGGATGGAACTAGAAAATATTATGCTTAGTGAAATAAGCCAGTCAGTGAAAGACAAATACCATATGATCTCACCCATTTCAGGACACAAATGAACAAAACAAATAAGCAAAACAGAACCAGATACATGAATACAATGAATAGATCTCCAGTGGGCAGAGGGGGCAGGGGGAGAAGAGGAAGCAAAGAAAGGCAGCAGTTCAGTCAAGGAACTAGTATGGAAGAACCATGGACATGGACAACAAGTGGGATTGACTTTGGGAGAAGTGGGTGGGTGGGGAAGGGAGGACAGAGGGAAGAAAAAAGGGGATGGATGTAATAAAACAACAACAAAATTAAATATAAAAAATTTAAATGGATCTTCCTTTTAATCCAGTGACCCTACTTCTGGGGATATATTCAAAGGAACCCCAAATAATCATTTGAAAGAATATAAGCACCTCTATGTTTATTGCAGCATTGTTTACAATTGCTAAATATGGAAGCAGCCCAGTGTCCATCAATAGACAGGTAGATAAAACAATCAATGGTCATTTACACAATGGAGTAATACTCAGCCATAAATGGAAGGAAATTTTACCACTTTTGACAGTATGAATGGACCTGGACAACATTATGCTAAGTGAAATAAGCCAGTCAGGGAAAGACAAATATTATATAATTTCACTCATACATGGAATTTAATGAACAAACTCCACTAACAAAGAAATGGGAACAGACTCATAGATGTAGAACCAGATGACAGCTCAGGGGTAGGGGCGGGAGGCTAGTGGGTGGAGGCATTGAGCAAAATCATGTTCATGGACATGGACAACAGTGCGGTGATTGTTGTGGGGAGGCGTATATAAGAGGACTAAATGGTAATGGAAATTTTACAATAAAGGTTAAGTAACATTTTAAGAAATAATTAAAGATTAAATTTGAAAAGAGTCAGTGGGGAAGGATTACAAGGAACAGGAGGAACATGTGTGCATATGTGTGTGGTGTGTTTATGTCAAATCCTATTACAAAGTTATTTTCCCACAGTGAAAATCCATTATGCTTTCACAATACATGCCGTTTTAAATTATCTTTTTTAGTACAAAATAGTGTATCAATTTCCTTTGATATTTCAGTTGACAAAATTTCACTTAAGAATATTTGACCTTATACAATTTTATGCCCCTGAATATCTATACATACTGAGTCATAATATACCATATAATTTAACAATCTGAATTTTTTTCCGTCAGATTTTATCCAGAGCCCTATAACCATAGCAAACCTTCTTTGTTTTCTTTGTGCATAATTGTTCATATGCTTTTTAAAGGAACTTCTTTTCCTAAACAGAATTCAAAAACATGTGCAAAAGGAAGTGACAGGCAAATATTTTGGATATTACCTGGTAAGAAAAACAAAAGGTCCCTGATTAATGAAAGAACTTTCGACAGCATTCCAATAGCCAAGTTCTGGAAATTTCAATATACTGATTGAAATTCCCAACATACCAACACATTTCTTTCCAGCATTTTCCTGCCACTATCTGTTCTGTCCTAGAGAGGTATTCACCTGCTACCTTTTCTATTATCAGTATGCAACCATTTTTTCCCTTCCATTTCCTCTCTGGGCAGTTTGCTGGCCCAGCTCAATTAAAGGACAAATCCATTTTAGTCTGCAGTGTAGGAATTATAATGAAGTCAGCTGTCAAACTCCTATCTTGCAGCTGTCCCTCTGTGGGTAATCTGATGGCCACTTGTCAGCTGTTTCACCCAGTCAAACATAGACAAAGGGCCTCTGATGGCCTGCTTTATTCTAATCAATCTACACAGAGGCAGATGTTGAAATCCCAACAGAAAAAGGTGTAATTTGATTTAGCATTCAGAACTGCCTCCTGCTATTGATATATCAGATCTCTCTTAACTCGATATCCTTTTGCAACCATGAGGCAAATGACTTTGTGCTCATTTATTTTCCTCATTCTGACCTTAAAAAGAGTGCTTTAGGATGATAATCTGGGGTATAAAACATTGACCAATGGAATATAACAGAATACAGTAAATTAATTGGTCTCTCAAGGTGGAAGTAATCTGGGTGATTTGGATTTTGAAGGAGATTTCTAAATATTCTTGAGTAAGAAGAATGGTGAGCTGTTCATTATAGGTTTTAGAAATAAAAATAACTAGGTTTTCTTTTTCCCTAAACTAATTAGTCAGAAGACAGAAAGCAAGATTGGATTCAGAGAAATAAAGATAATTGATACAAGGATCACTTTTTCATTCTGTAACACAAATATTGCAGTGAAGTACTTGCTTTCTTAATGCAGCATTCTTTTTGTGTGAAGAATAACTAAAATTAACATACATGCTATTAACTATACTCAAAACTTTAAAATATGTAATTTTTATAACATAGTTGCTAACTTGGTCCCTCTCTGATTATAGCAGTTATATATTCTAACTTCTTGAATGAGACACACATTATCTAGGAAAATCTAGTAGCAAACAAAATGGTTTGTCATTTTATTACTGAATAGCTTATCTACAATTTTTATTAGTAATGACTTTCTGAAGGTAGTAAATTCTTTTTATCACTCAAATATTGAGTAATATGAAGTGATTTTTTCTTAAAGACATAATCGTAAAATAGATTGAAGGACCCAGATCCTTTCTCTTAACATCTGATTAAAAAGAGGAATAGAAATATTCATGATGCATATTTGTAATTCTTTTATACTGAACATTAGTGCCTTTCCAGCCTCAAGTCCTGCTATTTATTATTAAATCACCTTCATTTCAAGCATTTTGTTTATATAGTAATTTTTACTCAAGTTGTCAAAATGTAAACTTTATTTTTATTAGGTCTTTAAAAGTCAATATAATATTGAAATTATGATATGTTAAAGGAATATCTATATATTTCTCACACATCAATGTACTAAAATATATTTTTCTGTGGCTTGGCACAAAACTTTGCATGCTGTTAATAGTTATTTAAGACAATATGTTTTAAGAAGAGAACAATATTCTAGAATGAAGCTCTGTACTAAGTATTTCAATTGCTGATATTGGAAGAAATACTTAGAGTTTGTATAAAATTGTAAAAAGATAAGAGCAAATCTTTGGTAGCAAAACACTCAATTATATTTAATAAGAAAAATTACAGCCAGTACTAGAAGAAATGAGCTGCTATAGAAAACAGCATCTTTTTCGGAATTTGTAATTCAATACTACAGTGGTCTTTTCATATTAAAATAGTTTCAATGAATATTTTGCTATGTTTAAGATCAAGATAGTGTTTGCATGTCTCTGTGTGTGTGTGTATGTGTGTGTGCACGCGCACTGAGTGCTGTAAGATTGACAAGAATTTGATGTAAAAAAAGAAAGTGAGGACATAGGTATTCTGCCATTCCTGGTAAAATCAAAATCTGCCGATCATTTGTCTGGTCCTTGAACACAGCCCTGAAATTGATTTGTTTTAAGAGAAGAGTGGGTTGTCATAAAGATAAGAATGAAAGTTTACAACTATTTTTTGGTTTCAATATGAAATTTGAGGTTTTCAAATAGGGGGAGGGGGTCTGGCCTATAATTTCCCTGTATTATTGTTTTTTTGTTGTTGTTCACTGATTTGTTTGACAACCTGTCAATCACTACAAGGAAAAAAATAAGCATAGATATCCCTGTTCCTTAAAACCTTACATCTAATTGGGAGAAAACATACACAATCATTGTAATTTAAATATGTTCATTACAGAAAAAAAAAAAAAGGAAAATAACAAAAAATGTATAAAATAGAGTTTTTTTAGACAGCTAGTGAAATGTTCACTGGGTATTCTGTTTTGAAAATTCCTTAGTTTCAATTTCTAATACAGTAAATGGTTATAACTTAAATAAGTAAAAGCTTTTGGGGATCTGCAATAAGTTTTAAAGTATTGTTAGAGATTGAATTGTGTACCCTCAGAATACACATGTTAAAGCCTAACCCTTAATGTAATTGTATTTGGAGTTAAGATTTTTAGGAGGTAGTTAAGACTAAATGAAGTAATAATCTGATGGAATTGGTGACCTTATAAAAGAAAAAGGGAAAAACCAATCTCTCTTTCTCTATCGAAAGGCCAAGTAAGAACACAAGGTGAAGGCAGCCATCTACAAGCCAGGGAGAAAGCATCACCAGATGGCCCCTGACCTGAGATTTCCAGTCTCCAGAAAATGAGAAAATTAATCTCTGTTGTTTAAACCACCCAATCTAAGGTACTTTGTTATGACATTCTGAGCAGACTAACACAAGTGTAAAAGGGTCCTAAAAATAAAAAGTCTTAGAACCACTGATCTAGTACATTAATAATGCTATGATATTGGAACACTCTCCTGCCTAGAAGTAGAAAACAAAAGTCCACAATTCACTTTGATTACAATTATGTCTTTGAACAAAATGGATACCACATTGTGGTCATAGGTGGTTTAAAATGCTGCAATCTTTGTCATAATAATCTATTATGAGAGAAATTCTTAATAACTCCTCACTTCCAATTTTTTATAGCAACCTTTTTTCTTTTTTTAAAATTTATTGGGGAGGCATTGGTTAACAGGGTCATATAGGTTTCAACTGTACATTTTTGTGATACATCATCTATATATTGCATTGTGTGCCCACCATGCAAAGTCAAATCATCTTCTTTCACCATATATTTGGCCTCAAACATTTTTTAATAAGTAGAAAGAGTATATTTTTAAAATAATGATTAAAAAGCATAGTGTCCTAAATACATAAACCAGTAACATAGTACTATACACAATTGTGTTGCTGTATACTTTTTTATTACTTAATTTTTTAATTATTGAATTTATTGGGGTGACATTGGTTAATAAAATTATATAGGCTTCAGGTGTAGAATTCTATAATACATCATCTGTATGTTGTATTGTGTATTCACCAACTCATCTCCTGTCATTATTTAAATCCCCTTGACCCTCTTTTACCTATTCCAAAAAATTTAACTCTTCATTCAAAGCCCTATGTTTCATAGCCTCAGAGTACATATTCAACAGTATCTTCTACCACTCCTTGGCATTTAAACCTCTTCTTTTTAATGCAAATCTCAAATTTCACATTTGAGGTACACATTGTTCATACTAGTCTCTGCCTCTGCGCTCACCAAAGATTTTCATCAAATATTTCAGCTCATTTCTTTCCATATAAAATTGTTTCTCCATTCTATTATGCAGGTAATCACAAGCTTTCTTTGAGTAATGCAGGAGCCTCAAGCACTAGGCATGGATGGGTTAGTGCTACAAATCTGCAACATCATCTTCAATTTTTCAAGAAGCTTATATAAGTAGCATTTTGGGGGGAAAAGGACTTAAGAAGATGAATTTTTTTCTACAATGTATTATGTTTTGTACATAGCTTTTAAAGTTCTATTCATTGTCATCTAAAATATGTTTTATTAAAAAGAACCCACAGAACTTTTCAAAATGCATGCTTTTCTCTGTTGCACCTGTGCCCTCAATTTTCTCCATAATAAAGCCTTTGCTATCTCTCTGCTTTAAGTTTTGAGGGTAAGACTTATGCATAACAGGGTTTTCTGATTTGAAGCCACATAATAAAATTGGAACCAGAATTTGTCAAGGTCAAAAAAGATTTTCCAAATTGTTTTATCTCCTCCATGCTATTACACTATGAGGATAATTTTGTTGTGCTATCTTTATACAACTTAGGTACTTCTGAGTTTTGGTTTTTAATGTGTCTTTAGGCTTACTTGAGAATTCAGGGAAGCAGACCTGGCTATGGCTTACAACGATGATAACTTTGTTGGTAAACAAACTATTTTTTTCTAAAATATATTTAAGTTGAAAAATGAAAATTTTGGAAGAGTTCACTTCACTTTATTCTTTCTAGTTTTTAACTCCTGGTTCATTATGTGTTGTAAACACCTCAAAGGCAGATAGCCTCAGGTTGAAATTAGAAGAAAACTTTTACTTAGTCATGATTATCTAGGCTGGAAATAGAAGCACTAGAAAAATATATGTATTATCTGGATGTTAGGGTCTTTTACTAGAGAGTATGACATCACACAAACAAAAAATTAAAGGTGGGTTTTGCTGCTATTTAAATATCATGCAAATGGATCAAATAAATTTATTCATTTGAATTTGGTTTATTCATAAATAATTAAAGGAATTCTGAAAGAATATGGTGGGATATTTATCCCTTCAAAATAAAAGGCCAGCCCTGGCTGGTGGCACAGTGGTTAGGGCGCCGGCCTGCGAACCCAAAGGTCGCAGGTTCGATTCCCCAGCCAGGGCACATAACCAGGTTGCAAACCAGGTTTCCAGTCAGGTCTGTGGCTGGAGGCAGGTGAAATGCAACCATACATTGATGTATCTCTCCCTCTCTGCCTCTCTCCCTTCCCCTCTTTCTAAAAATAATGAAATAAAATCTTAAAAAAAAAAAAAAAGAATTGTGTTTAAAAAAAAAAAAAGCCCATTGAAGATCAAATAAAGTAATAATTATCATTTATGGTATGCTTTCTGATGCAGGAACTGTTAAGAACTTTTCATCATTTTTCTCATTTAACACTAACAAGAATTTTATGTTATAATAAGAGGCCAAGCCCAAGAACTGGGTTAAAATCTCCCTTATTCTAATTATTGGATCAGTTATCTTGGTCAAGTTATCTAACTTCTCAGTGCCTTAATTTTATTATCTGAAAAATGAGATGACAATAATGACAACTGTGACTTCATTGTGTTGTTGAGATTGTTAAATGAATGAATCACAAGGGCTTAAAGCACTAGCTGACTCACAGTAACCTCAAAACAAATGTTAGTTCTTATTTTTATTTCATTTACTAATAAGGATATGAGACTTGAGGAGGTTAACTAGTTTATCAACATCTGAGATTAGTAAATAAATAAACCCTGGAGCTCTAACACAGAATATGGTAATTATAGGCAACAAAACTGTGTTATAAGTATTAAATTTGTTAAAAGACTAGATCTTAATTGTTCCCACCATTAGAACAAATGATAATTATTTGATAGAGTTGTTAGTTAATGTTACAATGGCAATCATATTGCATATAAATACTTGTACACCTTAAACTTAAGGGTATTGTAAAACATCAAAGGAATTTAAGTAGAACAATATATTCTAAATTTTTATCAAAAAGTACACTGTGGCCTTGGCTGGAGGCATGGTGGGTAAGGTGCAGGCCTATGAACCCAAAGGTTGCTGGTTTGATTCCCCAGCCAGGGCACATAACCAGGTTGTAAGCCAGGTCTCCAGCCAGGTCCGTAGCTGGAGACAGGTGAAAATGGGACTACACATTGATGTTTCTCTCCCTCTCTGCCTGCCTCCCTTCCTCTCACTCTAAAAAATAATAAAAATCTTAAAAAAAAAAAGTGCACTGTGGCTTTTTTTAAAATATTTTATTTATTATTTTTAGAGAGTGGGGAAGGGAGAGAGGCAGAGAGAGACAGAGACAGAAATCAATGTATGGTTGCCTTTTTCACCTGCCTCCAGCTAGGGACCTGGCTGGAGACCTGGCTTGCAACCTCATTATGTGCCCTGGCTGGGGAATCCAACCTGCAACTTTTGGTTTCGCAGGCCAACACCTTATCCACTGAGCCACCAGCCAGGGCCACTGTGGCTTATTTTACTTGAAACAATACCCTCTAGTTTCATCCATGTTGTTGCAAATGATAGGATTTTATTCTTTTTTATCTGACCAAGTAATATTACATTGTATATATATGTACCACTTCTCTTTTTATCTACTTATCTAATAATGGGCACTTGAGTTACTTTCATATCTTAGCTAATATAGCAATGAACATAGTGGTGCATATATTCTTAGTGCTTTGGGTTTCTTCAAATATACTACAGAAAACCCAAAACCTGAATTTATTTATTAAAAAATGTGTATTTATTTCTACATGTTTAAATTTTAGTCACCTTCAAAGTGCTTTCCATTTGAGGCAATACACCAATCAAGACATTTTTTCCACTGCTCACAAGTTTTTGAACTCATCAGTTTTGATTCCTCTTCGTGCTTCTGTCATTTTTTGGTTTCACCTCTTCCACTTCAGCAAAACCTTTCTTTGTGAGGACTTTTTTCATCTGGGGAGACAAAAAAAAAAAAGTGTTGTTTGGGGTGATATTGGGTGAACAGAGAGGGTCAGGCAGAGGGATCATGCCATCTTTTTTCAAAAATTGCTGAACACTCAATGCAGTGCGGGCAAGTGATGTTGTAAATCAGCCAGCATGAAATGGACAAACACATAGAGAGTATTCTAAGAAAAAAATTCACAGAAGCCAACTGCAGTCTCTCACCATAACACCAGCTGTTATACTAATAGAGTTGGGTTTCTAGAACACTCACCTAGTGGGGGAGCCTGTACTGTAAGGGGTTATCCAGAATATAATTTTGGTTTTGTGGAGGTCCCCCTTCATTTGTGCAAAAGTGAAATTACGGGGTCATAGGCAGTTTCATTTTTAATTTTTGAGGACAGTCCATAATGTTTTCCACAGTAGCTGCATTAATATGCATTTCTCCCAACATGGCACTAGGGTTCCCTTTTCTCCACATCCTCAACAGTACTTATTGTTCATTGATTTATTGATGACAGCCTTTTTGAAAGCTGTGAGATGATACCTCATTGTGGTTTATATTTGCATTTCTCTGATGATTAGTAATGTTGAACATCTTTTCATATGTCTATTGATCAAATGTATGTCCTGTTTGAAAAAGTGTTTATTCAGGTCATCTGCCCACTTTTTAATTAACAGTCAACAGTAGCATTTGTAGCAGCTTAGGTGAGAGATGGGTGGCTTGGACTTGAATGGCAGCAATGAAATTGAGTGAACAAATCTGACAATTATTTCAGAGATAAATTTCACACTTTCTAAAAAAATTCATGGAGATTATTTCGTCTTGAAAATTTCAGTAAATGGTGGTGTTGTTCACAGGAGTGAGGCAGAAAATATTAGGGAGTTTTAGCAATAGCATTTCAATTTGGCAGATGGTAAGTTTGTGAGATTTATTGGCCATTCAAGTAGAGTTGTCAATTAAGCAAGTGAGGAATTAAGTCTGAAACTCAGGGAATAGGTCAATGATGCAAATACAGATTTAGGAGTAAGAAGCCTCTTTATATGGTACGTAAAACCATAAGGCAAGATAGAATATAAAAAACTAGAGGGGATCTCTGTCAAAGCTCTGAGACATTGCAATAATTATGATATATTTGAGGGTTTCTGGTTCAAGATGATGATGAAAGAAAATACTGGGCTCACCTCCACCTACAGATGCACCAAATGCAGCTACATTGTGAACAACCTCTTGTGAAAAATGAAACTAAAAACTGTCTAAGCAATTTCTATGCACCAAATGAAAGAAAAAAAAGTACACACTGAAGCAGGAAGAAGAGGCTGGGACCTACAATGAGGAGAGAACTAAAAACCTGGAGCTTCTCTCTGATGATAAAAAGGTTTGAACCACACATTGGGCACCCTCCCTTTTAAGACCTGCAACTGAAGGATGAACCTCCAAAGTTGCATGAACTTTCATGCAACTTTGAAAACCAATGAGATACACGTCCCTAAGACCCATAAGACTGTTAACAACTGAGAAATGGCTCTGAAAGGGCTGTGGACTTACCCACCCAGGGCTCAGGGCGGAGGCAGACAGTCCAGAGGCACCCAGACTTGATGTGAATGAGGCTCATTTGCTTATCTCATAGTGCCAGCTTAAGGAGCTGTCAAACAATATAGTGCATCCTGGGGTCGCTGGCTGGCGGGCATCATCTTTATGCTCTTCCTTTGTTTTGTTCTAGTCAAGGCCACTCTCTTTTTATCTTTATCCAGGTGGGTTCCATCTTTACACTCAGCCTCTGTCAAGCTCTAAAGTACCAGGATATCCCAGAGGGAAGCTGTGTACCTACATCTGCTACCCTGATTTTTATGATTACCCCCTCAGGTGACACCCCTTGACTGGAACAATCAGACAGTTCTTGGAAGACCAGGATCCCAGGGCAGACTGAAACACAGCCCCACTCTTTCTGTGAAGCAGGCCTATTTGCTTGACTAGGAGCTTGGCACACCTATAGATGTACCCAGGTGCTCTTAGGGAACAGAGGTAAGTGGATACCATCTTTGTACTCACCCTCTGACTCATTCCAGCTTGCTGCCATCTCCCAGAAAGGTGCTTACGCTGTTGTCTGGCTCACCAACATTTAGGGCTGCCACCAGAAGACACCTCCACATTGCTTGGCTCTGGTGGCCAGCTGGGCCTATGTTCATGGGCCTTATAAGACAATAACCAATGGAGAAAGAATTCTTCAATGGCTACTACCACCAAAACACAGATAGGAGCTCAGTCTTTCTATGAAATGTGTCCTATTAGCTTATCATCAGGCCTATAACCTGAGGTACAGGCTTCTAACTAATCACTGACTGTCATCCATTCCAGAGACCTGGAAGGGTGGGTTATTCTCCCTGCTGCTCCCTTACCCTGTTCCAGAGCTCCAGTATCTCCTGGAGGAGAGCTTTGATGCATCTGGTGCCCTAGTTTTTAAGTCTGGGGTCCTAGAAGTTCATGTGGTTTCTACCCAGGGGACACTTCCATATTCCCTAACTCTAGTGACCAGTGAGGCTTAGTCCCATAGGACTATGCATATTTGAATGCTTTTATCCAAAGGTCTGGCTTCCAGTCAGTCTGAGTCTAGGTGCTGAAAACCACCCTTTTGGGACAGACAGGTCTTGGCACACTTCAACTACAGTGAGTCGTTGAAAATATAATAGGCTTCTTAGACAAGCACAAAGGTTTGAGGGACAAGCAAGAGCTGGGTCAGGGTTGAGTGATAAGTTTCATCTCCTACACAATGCCATTCCTTCAAGCTCGGGAGAGGTGGTTGTCCCACCTACTGTATAAAACAAATAAATTAGGAAATGAGGGAATGTGTTCCAAACAGAAGATGAAAGATAAAGCCTCATGTAAAAGCTTAGAAACATAGTTAAGTAGTTTAAGAAATATTTTGAGAGGACACACTAGCAAAAGAGATAGGGTAGGAGCTGATGGAAATGCAAGAGAAAAACCAAGAAAGCCATTTTCACAGAAGACAAGAATAAAGTGTGTCATGGAAAAGGGATCATCTGCAGTGGCAAAGCTTCCCAGAAGCCATATCCCACACATATAATAAAATGTGTACTTTAATTGCTAATCTTAAGGGTTTTTGATAACCTTGAAAAGAACAATGATGTAGTGAGGAAAGAAGAGGGACTAGGATATATGGAAGGGAGAGCAGAAGGCAAGGAAGTAGAGCCAGAAATTCTCTGGGAATAGGGAATTGGCATTTGTGAAGAGAATGACAGAGTCAAGTTTGTTTTATGAAGGGAAATGCTGGAGCTTACATGTGGTAATGACAATGATCCAACAGGGAAAGGGAAATTCACAATGCAGAAGGGCAAAATGTAGACAGAGACTAAACATAGTACTTAATGGCCTCAATATATAGAATAAGCTCTAGTTAGAATACGGTATCCAAATGATTTTAAAACTACTTTAAAGTTTAACTGTACTTCAAAACTTGGAATGAGGCATGAATAATAAAAAAGAGAGAATCAGAAAAAGAAAAAAGTGGTTTGGAAAATAATTATAAATACTATTAAAATTCACATCATGGAGTAATAGGAGTTCATGGAACTATTCTCATGGTTGTCCAAGAGAAAAACAACCATACTTACTTGAATGAGAAAATGAAGATAATTTGTTACTAGTAAAATGCTTACACCCACATACAAATACCTGCCAAGTAGTTTTTTAAAGGATTATAACATCCATTTGTTTCCTAAGTAAGCTAGAAATTATCTTCCTTCCCAAACACAAATTGTGTTTATACTTTTAATTTATTTTTCATATCATGCTAAAGATAAACACCAGTCCTGACTACATTTGAATTAAGACAAATTTGAGGACAATATTCAGAGTGATTTAAATGCTTCAGAAGGAGGACATTATGCCAATATAAACTACAATTATGATGATGATCAATATTTATGTTGATTCTGCCAGTTGCCTGAGCACATATTGTGGCATTCTGAATGAGAGGACTTATTTATAAGAAGTGTTGTGTGCAGCAGACCATTGAGTGAATCACAATCATAATATCATGACATTAATGTAGGCTGAGTGATGATTGGTTTCCACCTCAGCAATGATATAGCTGTGGATGGCTCAGTTTCCACACGCAAAGGAAACTCATTATTTTCATTTATCAGGTATAGAATGTTGTCACCTTTCTATGTGGAAGTTATATTTGCCAGGTGAACTAGATAAGTAGACAATTGAAAATGGACAAGTAGTGTCTTAGTTATTTTTATTGTTTCTGTGACTATTGTTTTATTTCTTCTTTTTTTTAGAGAATTTATTTATTTATTTATTTTTCTTAGAGAAAAAGGGAGAAAAGCAGAAAGGGAGAGAAACATCATTGTATGATTGCCTTTCACCTGTCCGGCTACAGACCTGGCTGGAGACCTGGCTTGCAACCTGGTTATATGCCCTGGCCGGGGAATCGAACCAGTGACTGTTGTTCTATTTCTAATTAACTAAGTAAGCTATTTGAGTTTTTATATGCTTTTTGTTTGCTTAAAAATCTATTTTGACTCTTTGTTATAAATCAGATCCATTTCTTTACATTGCTGGTATTTGACCTCAGAATCTGAGGGTGAGAAGGATCAGAGCCCTGTTGATGGCTCAGAAGGGTCTAAACTTCAGATTCTGAAAGACAAATCAAGTAAGAACTTGCACTTAGCTTAAATATTGGGTTAGCTGATAAGTTTGTTTTTTTTTCCATAAGGTGGCTCTAGCAGCATTTAGCTGCCTTTACCTTCATTTGAAACAATTTTATTAGCTTGTATTGTGATAGCTGTCACATCAGTGTGCATTTTTTAAAGTTATCAAAATTGCGTAGCCATTTTAATATTGAAGATGGAAGAAAATATGCAAGATTTTCGACATTATTTCAAGAAATGTAAAAACATGCTTAAATGCAAAAAAAATAAAAAAGATTTGTGCAGTGTATGGAGAAGGTGCTGTGACTGATCAAATGTGTCAAAGGTGATTTGCAAAGTTTCATGCCAGAGATTTCTTGCTGGACGATGATCCATGGTCAGGTAGAGTGAATGAAGTTGATAGCAATCAAATCAAGACATTGAGGACAATCAACCTTACACCACACAGGAGATAGCCAATATACTCAAAATATCCAAAATCAATAAAGATAATGGTGAAAATGAAAATTGTATCTTTTATTTTGTGGGAAAAACTAAATGGACTTTTTGGCCAACCTAATAGATAAAATGAGGCTTTGCAAACACCAGACCAAAACAACCATGGGACATGTTTATCTGTTAAAGTTATGGAGTTAGTAAGGCTAGTAGGAAAGCCACAAAGAACATGGTTTCCCTCAAACACTCCTTTGCACTTTACTTAGTTTTAAAAATTCATCTATTGCTGGAAACTGAAAGGACATTGTATCCCAAACCTATAGATAAATGTAGCCGGAGAAAAACACAAGGTTCAGCCTTAGGACACACAGATTTGAAAATCAGCAGCATTTTTAGTAGATGTGTGAGGTCATACATTAGATACAGGCTTTCAGCATGGTGTCTAGGTCATCATAGCCAGGGTCCTAGAGAATAATATTCGTTTCCCAGTCCTTGTCAGCTAAAGCAGGACAAGACTAAAGGAAGTTATCTTGGCTCCTGTGACTCCCTATTCTTGCTTGTGGACATGAGAATAGAAAAGGCAGATCCTATTGTTCTTGTCCTTACCCTCAGGGGCAAGATTAAATTAGTATGAATTCCCTATCCAATGCTCTACTGTCATTTTTTGGTCTTAGTGAATCCAAAGTAAACCTTCCTGGAGCTGAGCTCCAGCCCTACACTCAGTTTCTTCAAGATTAAGAACCTTGGTTTCTTCATAATTAAGATGGGTATCATCATAATGTGTACTCTATGACAGTTAACATTGCACATTCATGCATCCTGGTTTCAAATTATAGCAATGTGACAGGCATTGCCTTTCCTTCAAGAGTAGCTTGATATGTCTGAACCTCAGCATGGTCAATATAAAAAGATTAATGTCACCTTGCTTGGGGAGCTACTGTTGTTGCAAAGGATTAACAAGATAATGAGTGTAAATTATTGAGTTTAAATCTTCCAGAGAGTTAAATACTCAATAAATGTCCAGCTTTCATTCCCCTCCCCAATTCTACATATTTCTACCACTTTAAGAGCTACCAATATAACAAGTTTTTTCCTGCAAATTTGTTAAATAGACTCAATGACATGCTGTGAGTTAAAGTATTTTGATAGCATAGAATATTAGTGAGTTGGGGATGGCTCACAAACAAACGAATAGTATGCTACAAATATAAATGCATTTTAAGACTACATAATTTTTAAATGAAATAATAATATTATCTTTTTTTAGTATTTAAGTGATACATATTGCAGGAAAGCTTTGTCATATTTTATTTTATTTTGGCACTATTTCTGTTAATTATCTGAGCATATAGTACTTTTAGTTTTGTGTATTATCATTAATCCCTCTTTGTTGAGATTCTACCAACAGTTGCTATTATAATATATATTACTGAGCATAAATTTCTGTTTACATATGTGAGTACCTGTTGAGGATTAATTCCTATAGATGCATATTAGGTCAAATATAGAAACATTTTGAACATTTTAGAAAACTGTCCATATAGCTCCCTTGTTAACCTCAAACATTGTGTCTTTCAAGTTCAGCCATAGACCTCCAGAGCCAATAGGTATAAATTGAAGAAGAGAAAAAGTGGAACTGATGTATATTAATGATATCACCTTTCTCTGGGAGACCTCCCTTGGACAGTGAGTCAGTTTCCACTTCTCAGTGTTCCCATTGCACCCTGTTATAATGCAACCATTTGTGCTGCTTTATAGTTGTTTTTGGTATAAGTAAACATTTGATCCTGCCTGAAACATGCACACCATAAGATTTTTGATATTTTGTCATTTCCAAGATGCTCATACATAGCCCTTCCCCATGTAGCTCAATCGGTTCCTGGGTAGGACACAGGCAAAAGGCAACCCATCAATGTTTCTCAAATTGATGTTTCTTGTTCTCTCTCCAAAATCAATAAGCAAGTACTCAGGTGAAGAGTAAAAAAAAAAAAAAGAATCACATGTCCAGGCTTGGAAGACTTCCCAGAGAGTTTATAGGATTAATACACTAAAAAATATTACCATGTTTTATAACTGCAATAATTGTAGCTGTGTGGACAATAATAACCCTTCTTGCCTCAATAGACTGGCTGGTAGTGGCCCATGGTGTAAGGTAGATGGGTTGGGGTTAAAATCTTGCAGAAGAACTACATTTACTATATTAACTATTAGCCAAATGTCTCCTTGGATTTTTGGACAGGATCAAACATCAAGGGCCTCCTCTGTGGATCTAATGTCTCTTTGAACATTTTGGACAAAACCAAATGTATGCAAGGGTTTGAGAGTTGAATTTTTCTTTCAATACATAAATTTTGAAAAAGCAAACAACATTTCTTACTTGTTCATTATAATGTCTTTGGGGTCTGTTATGAACACAGACTCTAAAATAATTGTTGAAGGAAGGGAAAGTTAAATGGATATTTAAATAAATGAATACTTGAGGTTATATTTAAACCTCTTTCATAATTGGAAATGTGGAATTGCAGATTGTAATAAGTCAAAAGTCATACAGCTGGTTAACTGGTGATAGTTATATAATGAAAATGAGTATATAATTACATTGGCAAATAAAATAATTTCATTTAAAATATCAATTCAACACTGAGAAAAAATTCAATTTCTGTGGAAGAACACATCAAATTCCAACTATATCTGATGCTTTCTTAAACTATAAAGTTCATATTTTTCAAAATGTTTTGGAGAAAAATACTTGTACTCTGTTAGTTTAAACTTAGAATCTTATAAAGAAATGTTTAAGTTTGAATTATTTAGGTAAATCCTTACATCTATGTTAATAAATATTACAAAGAAGCCTGTCTGACTACTGTAAATGAATTTTATTCTAATGTTTGATAAACTTTTATTTAAATTTATTTTAGTGGTTTAAAATAGGGAAATAATGATATTCTTGAAGAGACCCAGACATCATTGTTTTCTAGGGTCTTTCAAGTGATTTTATACACTTAAAGTTTATTTTCTTTGGAGAACTACAAAAAAAAAAAGGGGGCAACTAAACTAAAGGTATCAAAAGAATTAGATTGAATCTGTACTTTGATTTTTGTTAATAGAAGAGAACATTTTCTAAGCTCAATGACTGAGGGTTTCTGTTAAAAAAATATTTTATTGGTTTAGCAATTGAAGTAAACATGAGCACTTTTAAGGAAAAGATGGAAAGCTGATACAAATTATCACAAAATCAAAATAAAATAAAATCCTATATTTAGTAAAATACTCAGTGGAATTGATATACAGTTATAGTTATTGCAGAAGATTAGACATTGATTATATTTCACAGCAGGGAAGAACAATGAGAAAATTACTGAAATCAAGATTGATTTGCCCTTGCTTTCTAACCTAAGATTCTTTGCAGTGGTTGAGCTAGATAATGATAAAAACTTTTGACTTAGGGTCTCTTCTTAGAAACCTAAATGGAATTGTGAAATTAATTTCCATATTTGCAAAGTCATTAGCAAATTCAGACTGTCTACTTTCACCTATTAATGTTAACAGTAGTCAATAAGAAGTATGAATATTATTATAATGGTTAAAACTGCCAGATGTTTATTGTTAAGTAATTCTCTTTCTACTTCATTTTCACTGAGTACATTTACTTCTAAAACAATATCCTTAATAACTTTATAGAACCAATTGTTTTTAGGTATCAATTTAATTATTTACTGTTGTTTCTAATATTTTGCAATTATAAATAAAGCTATGATGAAGGCCTCTATACTTCGGATTTGTGCAATCCTATTTTAGAAAAAAATCTCTTCATGTAGATGGTTAATTTTTAAAATCTTTATATATTTTTGATGCTTCCAGAAATATGGAAATAATCTATACTTTTTCAGAACTATGGATTAGCATCGTATCTTCACTCCCACTTCCAAAACCAAAGCATACTGGGCATACAGTATTTTTTATTTTCCATTTACATATACATTTATTTTATATGTATATGTGATCTTCAGGAATTTAATTTGCAATATTTGATGTCCAGTGAATTTGAACACATGAGTATTTTTTAAATATACAATCATAATACATATCATTTGTGTCTATCTTCTCCGAAGACTAGTGTTCAGCCCTGTCATATTGTTAACGTAGTAATGGTAGAGGTAATTGAGAGAAAGCAAAACACATAGGGCTAAGGACTAGGCTTAAAGTTAACACACTGTTAATACTGCCTTACTCTATTTGGAAGAGGAAGTCACGTGCCCAAACTCAAGCACAGGAGACAGAGAAGAGTACCCAACTTGCAGAGAGGTGACATGAAGACATTTGTTAGAGGAGGACAGTTACTAAAAAGAAAGAAAATTGCAGTCCATGATTTTATCTGCATTATAAATTATAGTGGTTATATTTAATTAAGTGTGGATTTCTCCTGTACATTTCATAGATGTTCAGTTCCCCATCACTATCCTTTTGAACAAATCCCACATCTATACAAGAGATAGGATACCTACGTATTAATAAGGACCAGAGGTGGCAGAACACATAGGAGTTGTAGTGCTCATAGTCAATTGAAATGCCAACCTGCCTAAAGACAAATAAAACTTAATTTTAAAAAACCTTATGCTGCCCCAATTAAGCATCTTTGTGGGTAGATTTGATTTGGTTCCTACTCTGAGACTCCTGCACTTTAATTTGCCTACAGTGGTGTTTCATGGCAGAAATAATAGTAAAATTCAGTGATTTTTCTTAGCACTTTATTAAAATGTATGAACTTTTACTGTGCCTTTAGCAAATATAATGAAAATTAACTTAGGAGCCATTACCTCTCTGATTCACCAATATATTTTAACATGTTTTTTGATAAAAATCCAGCACCGTAATTTAAAAAAATCACTGACATGTGCAGTGCCTACTTTTAGGGACTTGGAAGCATTTGTAAACCTTCCCTACTAGGGACAGATTAGATTCAAGGGGTGAAGTGAAGTTGCCTCTCAAAGACATTTGGGTCTCAAAGACCCATTCTTTCCTTCAAATAGCAGGATTCAGAAATCCTTCAACCTAACTCCAATAGTTTCTCCTCCACTGATTACCAACAGACAAAACTGCTTCAATATCTTATAAACTACTGAAGTTATTAATTTTTAAGCATCTATTAATTTCTAAACACTTATATGGAGCCTTTTTATTGACATATAAGTGACATGTAATTTAACTAGTTTCAGGTATATGGCACAATTATTCAGTATTATACATTGAGAACTGATCATCATAATAAGTCTAATTAACTTATTAACATGTATTTATGATGCTATTTTCAGTGTTTGTCATAGTGATGGTAAGTAGATGTTGGTTGAGTAAGTGCATTAAAAATTAGTCCAGATACCAGAATAGGAATGTAATCTTGAAAGAGAAAAAAAAAAAATGTAGAAGTCTATAACAAAGATAAAAAACACAAAAACACCGAATCATAAAAGTTTCACAAGTAATTTAACCTATTAATGAGATAACAAGACTCCAAGTTACATAAATTTTAAGTTCCATAATCCTTTGATCCAGTACTTCATCTGACACTGAGTATATTGGTGTGTATAATCATAACCTTTCAGTCAGATAAATAAATCAACTGGAAGAATGAATATATTTATTTATTTAAATAGCTATTATAAAATTAGCTAACTAAAATGAGTAGGTCACTATATTGCTTAGGAAAATCACAGATATAGAAAAAATAAAATAATTAAAAAGTATAATACTAACACTTAATGATACAGTTTTGAATTCCCAATTTTTACTCAGTAACATAATTTTCTGGACAAAATGGAATACATAGCAGATAAATTGACTTTATGTGAATGACCATTTTTCATAGCTAAGATGATTTTTCTCTGCTTGAAGAGAGATTATACTTTTCAGATTTGGGGTGGGGTGAGAATTTGACACAGATTTCCAGACTAAGAAATAAAACTAATTATGAAAATGGTTATTTAATCAGAAATTGTGATTTTTTAAATTTAATTTTATTGTTGTTGTATTATATTTATCCTCTTTTTACTCTCCACTGTCCCCTTCCCCACCCATCCACTCCCCCATAAAGTCAATCCCACTTGTTGTCCATGTCCATGGTTCGACCATATTAAGTTCTTGACTAAACTGCTCCCCTTCTTTGCCTCTTCCTCTCCTCTCTCCTTGACCTCTTTCCCCTGCCCACTGAAGGTCTATTCACTGTATGCATATATCTGGTTCTGTTTTGCTTGTTGTTAGTTTTGTTCATTATTGTCCTGTAATGGGTGAGATCATATGGTATTTGTCCTTCACTGACTGGCTTATTTCACTGAACATAATACTTTCTAGTTCCATCCATGTTGTTGCAAAGGTTAGGAGTTCCTTCTTTCTCTCTGCTGTGTAGTATTCCATTGTGTAAATGTACCAAAGTTTTTGATCCAATCATCCACTGACGATGGGCACTTAGGCTGTTTCCAGCACTTGGCTATTGTAAATAACACTGCTATAAACATAGGTGTACATAGGTTCTTATGAATTGGTGTTTCTGGATTCTTCGGGTATAGTCCTAGAAGTGGAATTGCTGGATCAAAAGGCAGTTCCATGTTTAGTTTTTTAATGAAATTCCATACTGTTTTTCATAGTGGCTAAACCAGCCTGCATTCCTACCGACAGTGCACCAGGGTTCTCTTTGCCCCACATCCTGCCAACACTTGTTGTTTGTTGATTTGTTGGTGATTGCCATTCTGACAGGTGGGAAGTGGTATTTTATTGTGGTTTTAATCTGCATCTCTCTGATGTCTAGTGATGTTGAGCATTTTTTCATATGCCTGTGGGCCCTTTGTATGTCTTCCTCAGTGAGTTTTCTGTTCAGGTCTTTTGCCTATTTTTAAATTGGGCTGTCTGTCTCCAGAAATTGTGATTTTTAAATTACTATTCAAAGGTATAAGCTAAATAATGCCTCTATGTAGAATTTTAGAACTAACTGGGATACTTATTCCTGTGTTAGCCATCAAGGTAATGATTATATAAAAGTCTTGCCCTGGCTAGTGGCACAGTGGATAAGGTGCTAGCCTGCAAACCCAAAAGTCACTGGTTAGATTCCCCAGTCAGTGCATATAACCAGGTTGCAATCCAGGTCTCCAGCAAGACTATAGCTGGAGGCAGGTGAAAGACAACCATATATTGATGTCTCTCTCCCTCTCTGCCTCTATCCCTGCACCTCTCTCTAAAAAAAAATAAAATCTTTTAAAAAAGACCTTTAGTCCTTATTGAATAAATCATAAAAACTCATTAGAATTGGGTTATGAGAACACTAAAATCCTGACAGCATGATCCACAGATACATAAGTGCTTCAAGTCAGTTGTTTTCTTAAGAGAGAATTTGCATTTTACAATAGCCAGGAGTTTCCTCTGCTTAGGCGGAGATTTTATTGGCATATATAAGCAATCCCAGTACCCGTGAATCACAAGATTTAGATGGACAAAGACCTCATGTCCCATTGCTCCCAGTCTCATGTTCGAATTACTGTAGGACTGGATATAATTTCACAGTAATGTCAAAAGTGAGCATTAATGTTGAATGTTGCATGCTTTTCAATACATTATCTCAGAGGGGCCAGATATCTCTGAAACAAATGTTTAACCAGTCAGCCACAGAATTTTTTAGTGGCTACTAAATCATTTTGTGTTCCAAAGTCTATTGAATTTTGAACCTACTGAGCTAGAAGATATTAGCAAAACTGTACAGTTATCATTCTGAAAGCAAAATATTATGCTCTGAGTTTATAACTTTCAGTGGCTGGTTCTTTTCTACTCATTGGCCTGAAGTACCATTAGGTAAAGTGAACAGACATGTTACTTAATAATCACTTTTACCCCTTTTAGAGAAAACTGTACTATTTAGAAAATTTGAAGTATCAATTCCATTCAGTAGATCATAGATGTAACAGTAGAATATCTGTATAATTATCAACATTGGCTAATGTCTTCAAACAAAAATGGAACAGAAAACAGACTTCTAATGCAATGGTTTTATAAATGTAGCAGCAGAAAGTCTACACCAAATCACAAGAGAATCTTGATTATATTGTATTTAAATATGATAGACTTCCTTAAGCATTTGGCATTTCAGGGAACCCAAAAGGAACAGAAATAGTTTTAAAAGCTGATAAAACCTAAAGGCTCTAAGACTGTATAGTGAAAAAGAAGCAGCATTTGATTGTTCTATATTCATCAAATAATGATGTATTGATGAAGGTTGTAAGGGATAACTACACAGCTATAAGAAGAGGGTTCTGCTTTGAAGCCTCTTGGTTGAAAAGATTGAGATACAACAATAAAATCAAAATACATATCATTGGGAAATTTATAATCACAATAGGCATTATCAGAAGAATTACAATCATTGAACTTCATGAAAATAATCTAAACTGGATAATTGTGTCTATCTATGAAATGTGGTAATGCAAATACAATGATAGCAAGTAAAATCTGAAGCAGAGGACTCAATATAGTAACCTGGAATAGTGACTAAGAATTTATGCAAATTTGCTCACGTGGTAGGTAATGGAAACATTGCATCTTAGTAAGTGAATTAATTGTATCCTATCTTGAAATATGGCCATTTCTATTATCTTACTATATGTTCTCCCTCCCTCTCTCTCTCTCTCTCTCTCTCTCTCTCTCTCTCTCTCTCCCTCTCCCCCCTCCCTCTCTCTCTCTCTCCCCCCCACACACACATATATGTGTATGTATATAAATATATCTATATATCAGATATATTTGTTATATATCATATATATGATAAAGTGATTTCTAAGTTTCTTAGTCACCATTTTCTCGTTCTCAAAATTCGCACACATAATAAATATGGAAAACTGGTTAGGAAGAGGGTAACTATGTAGGAGGTAACTGTCTATAATACATACCAACGTGTGTATTATATTTACAGTGCTAAGATTTTACATGTTTTAAAAAATTAATAATTTTATCCTCTACATTGGTATCTCAAATCCCCACCCTTCCAATGTTACCTAAGAATCCATTCACAATTCAAATAAAATTTAAAAATTAAAATTAAAAAAAGTGTAACATATGCAATGCCTGATTATATTTTTTAGAATAGATTAATGAAAGAATAAATATGTTATCTTGTAAGTCCCTTGATAAATAAAACCATGTCTAATTTCCCTTTTAGAGCAGGCTGTGGCATTTAAAAAGTTTAAGGTTATTATCAGTTTAATTTAGTGGATGTAACTACAGAACATTTATGTAGGTACTGGCACTGTTTAAAGATTATAAAATAAGAATTAACCAAGTTATGGTTACATTTTCCATACCCAGCATAGTGTCTGATAGAATAGAAGCCTTTAAATATCAACTAAAAATAATCATTCATTTATGACAATGGATAATGATATTTAATATGTTAAAATTAACCAGAAAAAAATTTAAATACTTTATATTTTAGTGTCCCCTTAAATTATATATTTTTGTTTAAATCAGATCCCTATAAGTGGAACATGTGTGTAAGTGAAGTTAGAAATGGAAAGGCAAACTAAACAGTAAATATTCATGATGTACTAAATATACATGAAGTTCATGAGGCATTTAATATGCATGAAATCTTAAATCAGTGCCTTCCTTTTGAGGCACCCAAGTGAAAATCCATGGTAACACAACAGGTCATTGGCAAGCTACAGCTATGTGATATTATGAGTTATATCTGCCCCTCAAATCTATTCCTGATATATCACATGTCTATTAGCCCCAGTGCCTTCCAAGTGTTGGACTCTCTTGTGAAATCTTAACTCTGGTCCTCATTGCTCATAGTAAAAGACTTAGGCAACACAGAAAGTGATAAAATATATGAACACTGCATAACCTAGAACTTAGATAGTGTAGGTTAACATACTGTATTATTTTTCCTGGGGTCACAGTTTGTGTTCTAAATTAAATTAAATCACTCATTTCAATCTGGCCTATGAACCTTCCTGTTATACAACTTGAGTAAAACTTGCTTGGTCATGTACAATATTAAGATGCAATTATTGCATCAAAGTAATTTCCCAGAGGACAGAAAGATGTTACTTCTTTCAAGATGAAATAGGAAAAGGCCATTCATGTTTCTTTGTTTTTTGGTGGGTGTATTTTTTTTTAGGCTATTACAGGTGTCCTCCATTTTACCTGTTTTTTGCCCTCTTCCATCCATTTCCATCTCAACCCTATACTCAGCCTTCACCACACTGTTGCCTGTGTCCATGGGCTATGCAAACATGTTATTTACCTGATCACTTTTAGTCCCTTTTCACCCTTCTCCCCTCTGAGATCTGTCAGTCTGCTCCATGTCTATGCCTCTGGTCTTATTATTTATCAGTTTATTTTGTTCTTTAGATTACACATATGAGTGAGATCATAAGGTATTTGTCTTTCTCTGAACTGGCTTATGTCACTTAGCCCAACACCCTCTATGTCCATCTATGCTATTACAAAGGGTAAGAGTTCCTTCTTTTATTTCAGCTGCCTAGCTTTTCATTGTATAAATGTACCAAAGCTTATCTTCTCATCTACTGATGGGAACTTGGCCTGTTTCTAGCCATTGGCTATTATAAATAATGCTTCTATGAACATAGGAGTATATATGCCCTTTCTGATTTGTGTTTCAGGAGTCTTAGGATATATTTCTGGAAGTAGAATTACTGATTCAAATGTCAGTACCAATTTACAGTTTGTTAAAGAAGCTCCATACTGTTTTCCACAGAGGCTGCACCAGTGTGCTTTCCCACCAGCAGTGCACTAGGGTTTAAGAATTGAGGTGCCAGACATTTAGTCTTTTCTTTCATCGGGGGAAACCTCATACTGAGGGAAAAATTGGTAATGTTAATGTTAGTAAAGATTGAAAGTCAAGTCTTGCCAGAAGCCACTTCAAAAACATTACTTTTGATTTGTTGAATAGGATCCAAAAGGTATGAAGCCATGTAATATGAAAAATGCAGATATTTATTGAAGGAGATACAAGAAACATTGTACATGGGACAATGACACATCAGTCTACTTCAAAGTTATCTTCTTGAGGAAATCTGGTTCATTGGCAGTGGTTAGAATTGTCATTAGTAACTGCAGCACAATGTTGCTTCTGCCCTGGTAACAGAAGCTGTGGAATGAATTTTGCCATGATACATTTCATGCCAAGATCCTGAGTCAAAATCTCAGACACCTTAGTGTTTGAAATTCCCGGACCAGCTTCTAGTTCTTGTACTATCAGCTGATCTTTGTTAATTACAGCCTAAACATACTCAACATTCTCAGGTGTCCTGCTTGTTGTAGGCCTTCCAGAACATGGATCACTTTCAAGAGATTCTCTACTATCTTTGAAGCATTTATGCCACATTTTTATTTATGCTACACTCATTGTATTGTCCCCAAAGCCTTATGAATCTTCCAAATAGTTTTTGTGAAGGAACATTTAAGCTTAACGCACAACTTGATGCAGATTTATTGCTCTACTTACTCAGTCATACTGAATGTGATGACCATGCAGTACAAATGCTCACTCAACAGCACCTACTGCCCTCACTGACTAGTACAGTGAAGTCATCTTTGTTCACATAGGTGCATTCCAGTCCACTCTCCTTGGCTGCCAGGTTATATCAATGTCACACAAATCATTCTCATTATATTAACAATGGCTTGACTTTTTCAGCCTGAGAATACCTTATATTCTCAGGTCCACATGGAGCATAAAGCAGCAGTTTTTGTGGTGTGCCACAAGAAATTTTAAAACACACAATACCTGACTACTTATTCAAGGGCACTGACCTCATTTCCCTTAGATTGTCAAATTTTAAAAATGTCAACAGCCAGTATAATAGCCTTCCAATGTGAATGAATCAAAATTATAACTATTTTTGTCATATCAGCAAAAAAGTATATACATATATTGGTGTGTTGCAGAATTTTTGTAATTAGTTTACATTGCTGTGGCATTAAAAAGGTTGAAAATTGCTGACCTAGGGGAAGGTTAAGATAGGTAGAACATAGAAAACTGTGCAATCAGATTAAGAGGCCATAATTCTGGGAATTTCATGACCTAATGCTAGTAACAAAATAGTGGTTTCCACTTTGCACCACAAAATGCTCAAAATGGGATGTGTCACACTTGTACAAGTGGGATTAAGGCAACTAATAAGACAAAGCACCAGATAAAGATATTTCAAAGGCTAACCAAAGTACTCTTACCCAGATTTCATGAAGGAGATCAGGTAACTGGCAGAACAGAAAAATAGTGTACTTAAGTAAGAAATACAAAGTCATTCAAAGGTCTATTAAATACCCTGGAAATTAAGATACTATTGACTGGGAATGTTTGAAATAATGTATTATTTGTTTTGTGTTGTGGGATATGGTAAATAAATAATATTAAAATACCTAGAAACCACATTTTCCTTGCACATTGGTGTGGTGTGTGCAAATGCTTAGCCCCTTTACATGGTTTACAAAAATAAAACTTGCTCTTTCTGTATTAATATATAATCATTAAGCTATAGAGATCTGCTTATTTAAAGATACACATTCAGGCAGTACATATATATATCTATTTTTAGCCTAAAATCTTTGCTTACACACTTTACTTAAGTAACAAATTTACTATATTTCACTAGTAAGCCTACTTGACTTTCGGTTAGCTGTATTTCCTACAGATCACATTTTTATATTGACCCCAAATGTACATTCCTGTAACTTCATTACTTGCTTTTAGTATTGCAGCACTCTGATGCAGTGTAAAATAAATTTGCTTTCTTATCTATATTTATTCAGCAAACATGTGTTAAGCCCATATTATGCAGCATTGCATATTAGGTGATAGAGGTTGCTAAAAATGCTTAAAAATCATTAGAGGTGTTTCTGGTTCACATGCCGATATCTCTAAAGATCACTGTTCTAGTCCTTATAATTAAAACAAGCCAGATAGGTTACATAAGCATAGCTTTAAAACCCATCCAAGATAATAAGAGCCACACAGACCTAAAAGAGCTAAACTCTAGAAAATGGGAAGACCTTGATAGGAGAAAAACAAATTATCAGCTACTTTTAATTTATTAGAGAAATATTTTTCCAACTTTATTAAGCTAAAATTGACATATAATGTGACCTAACTATAGGGTTACAATGTATTGCGTTGGTACACTTATATACATAATGCAATATGATTAGCATCATAGGGTAAGCTAACAACTCCATCACATCACATAATTACCGTTTCCTTTTTTTGTGGTGAGAACATTCAAGATTTACTGTCTTAGCGATGTTCAACTATATAGTACAGTGTTGCTATCCGTAATCACAATGCTGTGTAATAGAGGCCCAGAACTTACATATCTTCTAATTGTAAATTTGTGCTTTTGTCCAGCATCTTATTTCCCTTTCCCTGAGTCCCTGGTAACTACCATTCTACCCTCTGCTTCTAAGAATTTGGCTTTTTTTATATATTTATTATATCATACAATATTTGTTTTTCTCTGCCAGTCTTATTTCACTTAGCATTAAGCCCTCAAAATCCATTCATGTTGTATCAAATGGCAGGATTTCCTTCTTTCTCATAATTGAATAATATTTCATTATGTATCTATTATTTATTCATTCATCCATTGGTAAACATTTACATTATTTCCATGACTTAGCTATTGAGAATAATACTGCAATAACCATGTGCAGATATAACTTTGATACCTGTTTTTATTTTCTTTGGATTATACAATAATCTGGAAGTAGAATTGCTGAATTCTATCCTCATTCTATTTTTACATTTTTTGAAACTTTCATATTGTTTTATATAGAAAATATACCAAGGGAAAAGCAGGGGCAGGGGCTATGGGATGAATGTAAAACAACAATAAAATAGATTTTAAAAAACAGAAACTATACCAATTTGTATTCTCACCAATAGTGCACAACATTTCCTTTACTCAACAAGTCCTTGTTATCTTCTTGATGATAGCCATTTGAACAGGTGTAAGGTGATATCTAATTTTGTTTTGATTTGCATTTCCCTGGTGATGAGTATCTGTTTGCCATTTGTATGTCTCCTTTGGTAAAATGTTTATTCAATTCTTCTCATTTTTTCAACTTTTTTGTTTAAATATTTTATTCATTTTTAGAGAGGAGGGAAGGGAGAGAGGCAGAGAGGGAGAGAAATATCAATGTCTGGTTGCCTTTTACCTGCCTCCAGCTATAGACCTGGCTGGAAATCTAGCTTGCAACTTGGTTATGTGCCCTGACTGGGAATCAAACCAGCAACCTTTGGGTTTGCAGGCTGGTGCCTTATCCACTGTGCCACCAACCAAGGCCAGTTCTTCTCATTCTTTAATCAGATTGTTTGCCTTTATTCACATTTGTAAATTATTTTATATATTTTTTGGATATTAACCCTTTATCAGATATTTTCTTCAATTCTTTAGCTTGTTTTCTCATTTGATGATATTTTTCTTTTACTGTGCAGAAATTTCTAGTTTGCTATAGATTACTTATTTATGCTCTTGTTTGTGATTTCGGTTTAATATTTTAAAAAATTGTTGCCAAGACTTACTCTAATATTCCTAAGGAATCTAAATGTAAAAATTCTTAACAAAATATTAGCAAACTGAATTTAATAGCATAATGGAAGTACCTTACATCATAATCTAGTGGAATTTATCCCTGAGAGGTGAGGATGTTAAATTAATAAATGTGATACACCACTTTAACAGAATGAAAGATAAAAATAATCTGAACTTCTTAATTAACACAGAAAAAGTATTAGATAAAAATGTTATAATATTTCATAATAAAAACTATCAACAAATTTGGCATTGATGAAATATAACTCAATACAACAAAAATCATATATGACAAGTCTACAGCTGAACCATACTTAATGATGGAAAGCTGAAAGCTTTCTTTCTTATATCAAAAATGAAACAAGGGTGCCCATTCTTACCATTATTATTTAATATACTACTGGAATTCTAGCTGAGTAAACAGGCAACATAAAGTTAAAAATTCATCAAATTTAGAAAGAAATAAAATAGTAGATAATATGATTCTATATATAAAAATCCTAAAGACTCAACAACGGAAAAACTGTTAGCATTGGTCAACTAATACAATAAAATAGCAGGGTATAAAAATCAACATACAGAAGTCATTTTTGTTTCAACACACTAACAATGAAATACCTTTTAAAAAATGGCCCAAGCCCTGGCTGGTGACTCAGTGGATAGGCACTGGCCTTCGGACCCAAAGCTGCTGGTTCGATTCCCAGCCAGGGCACATGACCAGGTTGCAAGCCAGGTCTCCAGGTAGGTCCCCAGCTGGAGGCACATGAAAGGCAACCATACATGGATATTTTTAATGGCCCATTCACATTTGCATCAAAAAACAATCACCAAGTAGATGAAAGATCTATAAACTGAAAACAAGACTCTGATGAAAAAGATTAAAGATTAAAAACATATCTCATGTTCAAAGCTCGAAAGACTGAGTATTGATAAAATGTCCATAATATCTAAAGCTATTTATATATCAATGCTGCTCATATCAAATTTCCAATGGCATTTTTTCACAAAAGTAGAAAAGATTTGTACAGCACCACAAATCTCAAATAGCTAAAGTAATCCTGAGGAAGAAGAATGAAGCTGAAGACATCACATTTCCAAATTTCAACTACAATGCAAAGCTATAGTGGTATAGTGGATGAATAGGTCAATGGAACACAATTGACAGCCCTGAAATAAACTCCCATGTGTATGGTCAAGTAATATTTGACAAAGGAACTGAGACTGTTTAATGGGAAAAAGATAGTCTCTTCAATAACTGCTGCTGGCAGAACTGTGAAACCATATGCAGAAAAATAAAATTTGACCTCTTTCTTATAGTAGTCATAAAAATTAATTCAAAATGGATTAAAGACTTAACTGTAAGACCTGAAGCCATAAAACTCCTAGAAAAAAAGCATAATGAAAAAGCTTGGTTGCTCTTATTTCAGACTGAAACAGAACAGAGATAAAAATTTTCCCATGATGGGATTAAAGGTGTAGCATTTAACTATAATGGCAGTATGTGGGCTGACATGGTAGATTCGAACCCAGATTTATCAGAGAGAGAGATCCCAAGGGCTGGGATCAATATACTGTAAAGGGAAGCAGGTAAAGAGCTGACAAAAAGCTTTTGAGGTACTTTGAACCTTCAGCTACAAGGTTCTCTCTCCCTGGCAACACTAGCCTTGCAAGAGCCACAAAGTGTGAGGATGTCTCAGCAAGTGAAAAGAGAGCAAAGAAAGCTCTCTGGCTACCCAAAATGGTGACAGCAGATTGCAGAGCAACAAGGGGTCTCCCCACAGTTTGGAATGAAAATGGAACACAGGCAGCTTTAAATCCTAAGCTGTACCAACTCTCAAAACACTTGAATCCAGTGTTGAACAAAATTAAACCAGCATTTTAACAAGCTTATACCTCAACAACCAAATGTATTGACTCAGCCCATACCCTGAAAGACTAACAGAGGAAAGTTTTTTTTTTTTCTTTCTGGAGACAGATATTACTTACTTCATTCCCTACTGTCTTTTTAGAAAATTGTTCAACAAACAATTAAAAAATCAAAAGACACACAAAGAAAAAAAAAAAAAAAAAGTGACCAACAAACGAGAAAGAAAATAGTCAATGTAAAGAGAAGAAGAAAATGTTCCAATTTTAGAATAATCAAAACTTTAAATTGACTATGATGGAATGTTAAAGTCAAGAAGTGTAAAACATGTATAAAGATATGATGATTTCTGCAGCACTATTAAAATCATGAAAAATAATTTTAAAAATGAAAACAGTATGAGAAATCAAAAATCAGTCTATGAGCTTAAGTACTGACTTCATATGGTAAAAAACAGAATAGGAAACTTAAATAAAGGTCAAAAGATATTACCCACTTGAAACAAAGAGAAAAATATCTTTAAAAAAAAAGAACAGATTGCTCAATTTCTGTAAAAAAAAAATCAAATAGTCTCTCTCTCTTATGCATAATTGGCATTCAAGAAGGAAATGACAAAAAGACAATGGGATGGAAACATTTCAAGAGATAATGGCTAAGACTATTTCTAAATATTAACCAATACATCAAAAGGTTCAATAAACATAAAACAAAATAATGGTATTAGGTCAAAATGCTGAAAACCAAATATACATAACATATAAGAAAAGCAGCCAGAAGAAAAGGTCCTACTACATAGAAAGAATCATATAAATGATTGCTGGTCATCCTTCAGGAAAAAAATGGAAGTTAGAAAGAAAATTGATTCATATCTTAGTGCTGAAAGAAAAATGCATATATATGATAAAGATGCAAACCTATCAAAAATATTCTCCATATTTGACAAGAAAATAAATACTTTCTTAGGCGGGCAAAAGCTAAGAGAACAATGTCCCACAGGCTCACATCAATTTACAGCAAAAGAAGCTTTCTAAGATGAAGGTAAATAAACACAGATGGGACCCTCGATTTTTCAGGAATAAATGGAGAACACCACAAAGGATAAATATCCGAGAAAATAGAAACAATCTGCTTTTACTACATATGTTAAATGTTACTGTGCATGTGTGAGTAGACATAATTTCTTTAAAAGGCAATTGACTATTTAAGGGAAAAATCATCATAATATACTACATGTGGTTTGTATTATATGGATATGTATTCTTTATATATATTGATGTTCCCAAATAATTTATGGTCTTAAATATGTGGGTATTCATCCAGAAAATTTTTACATTCAGAGATCCCTCTACCTCATGCTGTGGAGCTTAAGGTAGGTGGCTGAGTATATCTGAAAGTTGTTATCTTAGTGATTAAATTTAACAACTAAAGCGGATCGGATCTCAGGGACCTCTGAGACAGCTGACCCTCTCCTGAACCTGGTGAGGGTAGAAGCTGGCCTTGATGCACAGGCTGGTTCATTGGACAAAAACAGGTCCAGAAGTAGCCACAAGCTGTGAATCATTGATAGCTCCAAACAAGTTGCCCAGGGCCAGTCACAAGCAGTGTTTGACATAGGTCTGTGTGAGAGTCTTTGCAAATCTACCTAACACATAGAACCAAATACTAAGATGCAGCCAAAATGAGATGACAAAGAAACAGATCCCAAATGAAAGAATAAGATTGTCATCTGAATTCTCAAGAGAAACATTTCAGACCAGAAGGGAGTGGTATGATATATTCAAGGTGATGAAAAGCAAGGACCTACAGCCAAAATTACCATTTAAAATCAAATGCAAAATAATGAGCTTCCCAGGCAAGAAAAAGCTAAAGGAGTTTGTTAACACCAAAATACTACTCCAACAAATGTTAAAGAACTTGCTTTATGAAGAAGAAGAAAATGAGAAAGAAAATTAAGACATGAAGAATTATCTAATAATAAAATGGCACTAAATACATATTGATCAATAATCTTCTTAAATGTAAATGGCTTAAATGTTTCAACCAAAAGACATAAATTAGCTGAATGTATAAGAAAAGAAGACCCATATATATGCTGCTTCCAAGAAATCCATCTCAGATAAAAAGATACACAAAGACTAAACGTAAAGGGATGGAAAAACACATTTCATGCAAATACAAAGAAAAAAAGGGGTCACAATGCTTATATCCAACAAAATAGACCATAAAAACAAGACTATAGTAAGAGTCAAAGAAGGACACTACATAATGATATAGGGAAACATCTATGAAGAGAATTTAACCCTAGTAAACATATATTCACCCAACATAAGAGCACCTAAATATATAAATCAAATCTTAATGAACAAACAGGGAGAAACTGACAGAAATATAGTCATAGTTATCAATTTTAACACCCCATTGACTTTAATTGAGAGATCTTCCAGACAGAAAATAACAAGGAGACGGTGGCTTTAACACTACACACTAGATCAGATGGATCCAATTGATGTCCTCAGACCATTTCATCCCCAAATGACAGAACATACTACATACTTTTCAAGTGCACATGGAACGTTTTCTAGGATAGGCCATATGAGACAAAGACACAAAACTAGTCTTCTCTAACCACAATGCCCTGAAAGTAGGAATTAATCACAAGAACACTGAAAAATACATACAGACATGGAAGTTGAATAACATGTTATTAAGCAATAAATGGGTCCACAATTAGATCAAGGAAGAAATCTAAAGATATCTTGAAACAAATGATAATGAGAACATAACAAACCAAAATGTGTGGCACTCAAGGAAAACAATCAAAAGTGGGAAATTCATAGCATTACAGGACTATCTCAAAAATATAAAGAAAGAAAGAAAGAAAGAAAGAAAGAAAGGAAGAAAGAAAAAGCTCAAATAGCTTGACACTACAGGATCTTCGTAAAGAACAACAAACCATTCCTAAAGTGAGAAGGAAGGAAATAATAAAGATCAGGGCAGAAATATACAAAACACAATCTTAAAAATGATACCAAAAAATAAATGATCCAAGAGCTGGTTCTTTGAAAAGATAAATAGGATTGACATACCTTTATCCAGACTAATCAAGAAAAATAGTGAAAAGACACAAATATATAATATCAGAAATGAAGAGGAGAAACAACTGACACCAAATAAGTAATCTTATAGGATTATAAGAAAATATTATAAAAACCTTTATGCCAACAAACTGGACCACCAGGATAACATTTATAAATTACTGAAAACATAAAGTCTTCCAAAACTAAATTAGGATGAATCAAAGAATCTGAACAGGCAGATTATACCTAATGAAATTAAAGCAGTAATTTAAAAAAATTCCAAGAAACAAAAGGCCAGGACCAAATGGCTTCACAATGAATTTTATCAAACATCCTGAGAAGAATAAGCAGCTCTTTTTCTCAAACTATTCCAAAATTCAAGATGAAGGAAGTTTCCAAGCTCATTTTACAAAATCAGCATTATCCTAATTCTAAAACCCTGTAAAGACACTACCAAAAAAAATTGTAGGTCAGTGTCCCTGATGAAGATAGATGCTACAATATGCAACAAAATATTAGCAAACCGAATACAGCAATGCATTGAAAAAATCACACAATATCAAATGGTATTTATTCCAGGAATGCAAGGTTGGCACAACATTCACAAATTAATGAGTGTGATTTACCACATAAAAAGCAAAAGATAATAACCATATGATCATATCAATAGATGTAGTAAAACCATTTACTACAACTAGCATCCATTTATGGTAAAACCTGTAAGTAAATTGTGAATAAAGGGAACACACCTAAATATGAAAAAGTGAATATATGACTATCCCATTGAGCATCTACTCAATGGCAAAAATTACAAGTGTTCTCCTTAAGATCAAAAACAAGACAGGGATGCTTACTTTCACCTCTATTATTCAACATAGTACTAGAAGTTCTAGCCACAGCAATCAGACAGGGAGAAAAATAAAAGGCATCCAGTTTGGAAAGGAAGAGTAAAACTGTGTTTATTCACAGATGACATGATTCTGTAGTCAGAGAGCCCCAGAAAATACACCAAGAATTTACCAGAACTGATAAAAAATACTTAGCAAAGTAGCAGGATACAAAATTAATGTCCAGAAATCAGTTGCATTTTTTATACGCCAACAATGAATTAACAGAAAGGGAAATTAAGAAAACAATCTCATTTGTAATTGCTTCACAAAGAATAAAGTACCTAGAAATAAATCTAACCAAGGATGTAAAAGACCTGTACTTAAAAAATTATAAGATACTGATGAAAGAAATTGAAGAAGAAACAAATGAGTGGAAGCACATACCATGTTCATGGATAAGAATAATTAGCATCATTAAAATGTCCATAATACCCAAAGCAATCTATAGATTCAATCCCTATCAAGATTCCAATGTAATATTTCACAGAACTAGAGCAAATATTTCAAAAATTTATATAAAACCACAAAAGGCCCTAACAGTAACAGTGATCCTGAGAAAGAACAAAGTTGGAGGAATCACACAACCTCATATAAAACTATCTTATAAGGCAACAGTAATCAAAACAGCATGGTACTGGCATAAAAACAGAAACATTGATCAATGGACTACAATAGAGAGCCCAGAAGTAAACCCACACCTATATAGTCAATTAATATTTGACAGAGGAAGCAAGCATATATGATAGACTAAAGAGAGCTAATTCAATAGATGGTGTTGGGGAAATTGGACAGATACATACAGAAAATGAAACTAGACTACCTTCTTACATCACATACAAGAATAAATTCAAAATGGAGTAAAGACTTAAATATTAGATCTGAAACCATAAATATCCCAGCAGGAGACATAGGATGCAAACTCTCATACAAAAGATACAAAAAAGGAAATAATGAAGTAGGAATACATTAAATAAAAAATGTTTTCGTACAGTAAAGAAAAACATCAACAAAATAAATAGACAATCCACAGAATGGAATAATATATTTGTCAATGTATCTGATAAAATGTTAATATATAAAATTTAAAAAGATCTTATGAAGCTCAATACCAAAAAAAAAAAAACAAAACAACCCAATTTAAAAAATGGGCAAAGGATCTGAATAGATACTTCTTCAAAGAGGACATACAGATGGCCAAGATATATATGAAAATATGCTCTATGTCACTAATTATCAGAAAAAATGAAAACTAAAACTACAATGAGTTATCATTTCACACTTGCCAGAGGTATCATCAATAACTCACCATCAATAAGTCAACAAGTAAGTGCTGGTGAGGATGTGGAGAAAGGGGAACTGTTGGTGGGAATACAGATTAGTGCAGACACTGTGGAAAGCAGTTATAAATATACATTAAAAAATAACAAATGGACCTGTCTTTTGACTCAGGAATCCCACTTGTGTGAGAATATCTGAAGAAACCCAAAACACTAATTTGAAAAAACATAAGCACCCCTATGTTCATTGCAGTGTTATTTACAATCACCATACATGGAAGCAGCCTAAGTGTCCATTAGTAGATGAGCAGACAAAACAACTAGGGACCTTTCTATAATGGAATACTACTCAGCCATATAAAAGAAAATTTACCCTTTGTGACATATGGATGGACCTGTAGAACATTATGTTAAGTGAAATAAGCCAAAGACTAATATCATATGATTTCATTCACATGTGGAATTTAATGAATAAACTGAACTAACAAGGAAAATTGAGACAGACTCACAAGTGGAGAGCAGAATAACAGCTAAGGAAGTTTGGGGAGGTTAGGAGGTAGGAGACTGAGCAAAAAGGAAAAAGGACTCATGGACATGGACAACAGTGGTGATTTCAGGGGGCAAGGACACTAAATGGTAATGGAAAAAATAACAATATTTTTAAAAAGTAAAAGCATATAAATAAATATTTTCTTACTAGATACTACAATAAAATTGTTTTCAGACTCAACAGATGTTTTGTTTTTTATTTAGGCAATAAGCAATGTACAACTCCTATAAATATTAATATATCAGCATTGGACACATTTCCCCCTTATATGAACCCCAGTGTCTTTCAATAAAGTGACCCTCCACCAGGGAACCATCCCAAAATTCCCTTTGCATTACATTAGATGGTTCTCAACCACAATGGACAGAGCCCTTATCTGCTGTTTTTGCCTCCTTATCCCTACTTTAAGCTTTAATTATTTGGCATATTCTAAAACTTTTGTAGGTTCTGAGGAAAATGAAAGCTGACCAATGTCTCCATTTATTATTTGGGAGATCATGATAACCATTCTTTTTCAAAAGGTAATTGAAGAATAATGATGTTACTTATCATTATTCTTTAATAATGTCCTCCATAAATAGACTGTTTAGTTTTCACTTGGAAATCATCTTCATGAAATACACATTTGGAATTTTATGTCTGAAGAGAAAGTAGCCACTGAGGCCCTTGTTTTTCTTTATTTCATCAAAAATCATATTCTTTCTGGCTAATAAGTGCAAAGCCCTCAAGTTAAATATAATTTTTCCAGGTAAAGAAAAATATAGGTAAGATTACCCTGAAACAAATTATCCCAAATTATCATATAAAATTATGTTAAATATTAATGTAAATGCTATCCAACCAACAAAAACTAAGTAATAAATGTTTTGAAAATGTGTTATAGATAAGACTAAAATGTTCCCTAAATATTGGTAAGGGAGTGTGCATCCTTGAATGGTTCATGTCAATGTAAAATGTAGCTAATATAAAATAATATGAATGGAATTATACATAAACCTTTTATGATAGAGGATAATAGTGTTTAATACATAAGACAGAAAAAGAGGATTGTGTACACAGCATTTTAGTATCTTTCCAAAGCTGTTCAGAGGTGCTAGTCAAAGACTTTGACTTCAATAATGAGTATTGCTTATGTAGATTAAAATATAGTTAGAAACAATAATCTTTCAAATAATGCTAGCTCCATTTATGTAGTCTCTTAAAAGCACTCAAAGTTGATGCCCGCTCTATAGCACATGCTAAGCTCTTCAAATAATTTTTTAAACATATTATTTATTATTTCCAGAGAGAGGGGAAGGGAGAGAGGCAGAGACAGAGAGAAACATCAATGTATGGTTGCTTTTCACCTGCCTCCAGCTATGGACCTGGCTGGAGACCTGGCTTACAACCTAGTTATATGTCCTGGCAGGGAATTGAATCAGTGGCTTTTGGGTTCACAGACTGGCACCTATCCACTGTGCCAGCAGCCAGGGCTCAAATAATTAAAATTGATTATTTTGCCACAGTTCCCAGTATGAAATAATATTTTTAAAATTTCGTTTATATGATCCAATCTGATTTAAATGTGATTGACTGACAAATTGATTTTCAAAATATGTATGATAAATTTGTAAAATGGAAGTTCCTAAATCTATAAAATGAAAGAATAAACTCTATACTTACATTTACCCTGCCAAGTAGCCTTTAAGAGGAACTTAAAACTAACTTTCTGTGCATTTTTTTTCTCTCTCTCAACTGTACCCTGCCAAAATACCCAACTAGTAATACCATAGTACTTATGAACTTATAATGAATCATAACTAAGCTTACAACCCAGCCACACTATCTTATTTTGTGTAATAACAATCTCTATTTTTAGAAAAATATACTTAAAGAGATAATAGTATGCTTAATGTTTAGCTTTGGATTTAATTATTTGATTAATGAGAGAACCAGTCAAATGTTACAATGAGTTTGAAAGAGAATTCAACAGACTGCACTCGTAGAGATCAATCGAGAATAAATGAAATTATCAACAGATATAAAGTTTATTATCATAAAGAGGAGGACATCAATTGACCCTACTCTGATCAGAATTCATTTAGAAGTGGAAAATAATTATTTTCGTTGCTATTAATTATTTGTAAGTTAAGAGAGTGAGAAAATAGCTCAAAAGCAATGAAAGTTGCAAACCCCACAACACAGTTTTCTGTGGAAGCAACACAGTAATTCTTTCAATTCATTTCAGTGTTTTCCACAATGCTTTCTAATACCTTCAATGAGCACTCATTTCCTTAACTTCTCCATACTGGTTACATAAGATAATAATTGACATCAGTGGAGATAGGAACAGAGAAAACATGGAAGAGGAAGGAATAGCCTGATAAGACTGTTGATGTTTGTGGAATGACTGAAAAGGGGGATAAGGGAAACCTTTTTAAGTTCCAATCAATATATTCATCTTCCCATTCCCTGTATCTGTCTTTCTCACCCTCCATACTAGAAGCTCAGTGCCGATCTCCCTAAACAAAATAGCAGTGTAATAGCGAAAATTATTCTGGACTGGAAAGGCTACAATTCCTTTTCCAGAAGATACTGTATCTCATGACACAGCATCCATAAAGCAAAAAAAAAAAAAAAAAGACTAATTAGGCAACTAAACAACATGACAAACAGTTTTGAAGCATAAAAACAGTAGAAGAGCTCACCAATCACAGAATTGCCAACACAAGCCTTTTGGAGTTTTCTGGCTTGACAAGGACATGGAGGTTCTCTTGGCAGCATAATTCTTCACATCTAGACAGAACAATGACACTGGGGAAAAGGACCTTCACATAATTCTCAAGTCTCTTTCTTCTCCTCACTATATTCCCAGACTAAGCAATTCCTACATCTTTCCCTCCCCCTTTTTTTCTGTATTCTGATTAATCACAGTAAGAGAAGTAGAGAGCACAGTGTGTAGAACTGCTGCTAATAAATATCTAAGATGTCAGACCAGGTCACTTATACATCTGAAAGCAATGTGAGGAAATTACCTAAAATGAACATTTTTAATCCCTAAAATTTTGGATTTTTCACATTCTCTTTCATGAGTTGGGTCAGGTCGGACAATAAAATGTACACTTCTGAAAATTAGGAGACTGTTTTCTAATCCAATCTGTGTCACTAAGGCATGTGACATGGTTGACCTTCTGTTTCCTATTCTATAAAATGAGCCCATTAGACTTTATTATTTATGAAGTTTTCTTCATCTTTTGAATATAATCCTAGAAAAGTATCCTAGTTAATATAGCCTTGACAATATTACTAAACATTTTAAAGAGAATATGGCAAGGGTAAGTCTAAGAAATTAAAAGCAATATAAAGAAATAGCTTATTTGAGAATTCTAGAACTAAATTGAAGTTGCTTTTCTTAATTGAGTGCATCTAAATTCATGGAATAGTGTGTGTGTGTGTGCTGGATTTTACTTGATCAGTTTAGCCTCTTTGTACAATATAATTTTAATGAGTTGTATTACAAACATAAAATTATATCATTAGCATTGAGATGGCAGAACTCTCCAACACCTTAATTAGCAAGGAAATACTTAAAACATAAAGTAGTAAACTCAGCCATCAGTTCAATAAAAGCAGTATCAAATGACTCAATATCAAATGAGTTTGAAGACTATAAAATTAACATAGTATGCATACAATCTTAACATATAAATTACTCTTTGACTCAGCAGTCAAAAACAAAAAAGTACTATTACCACCATAAATTTTCTATAACATGTTACAGTAGGAGATCTATATGAGACCAAATTAGCTAGAAATATAGGAAGGTTTATAATATTGGTTCTCAGTGAAATAACTTCCCAAATGTTCTTTGTTAACTACAAAATAACTATTTCAAAATTAAAAAGGTACACATATTTTCTGGTATCCTCTTTTATTACTAAAATAATTTACATGACGTTTTCTAAACATATTCATTTTGAAGCAATTATAGAAGAAGTTGCAAAAATTTTGTAGAGAATTCCTTGTCCCCAACATCCAGCTTCCTCCCCAACGGTGACATGCATAACAAAAGTGAATTATCAACTCAGGAAGTTGATTGACACAGCACAATTAACTAGCCTCTAGATGTGACTCAGGTTTCACCAATCTTCATATGCACTCAAACATTGTATCTTTCTTGGGCCAATTTTTTTTTTTTTTTCTCAGAGATAGTACATTGAACTTTCCTTTCACTCTGTACCAATCTGAAATCCTAATAGTTAAAATTGTATTTTCATTTTCAAGTCATGAATATTTTATATGTTTTATGGACTTAAAGTGAGCAGCTAGGCACAGAATCAGCTGTTTGAGAAGCAATGATTAATATTTAGCTTACCAAAGTGTATTTGTAAGATATTATAACCATCTGTGCTATATATGGCAAGGGACTCAGGAATTGAATTAAATCCCATTTCATATTAGATACCATTAACATAGTCATTGATTTAGGAGATGTTTATTGATCAGCTTACTCTGAGTGAACACCACACTAGACAATAAGAGAAATAGAAATACCCACAAAAGTAGTTTCCCAATCAACAAGGAACTTGTATGATATGGCAAGGAAATACAATTTTGAAAAACGTAAAATAAAATAAATGACAAAGACCAAGAATAGCCTAGATGAAAGAGGAGTATAATAAGGTACTTTTACATTTGCAGAGAGTTTGACTTGTGATACTCTCCAGTCAAGACCAAGAAATAAATCATCAATCTAGTTTACTATCTTGACTCAAGTGCTGTCTGGTCCTCATCTCTTCGGTTGCTATTTCAATCATTAACTTTATCACAGCAATTTAGAAACATACTCTAAGATTTATTTTTTCTTCTTTTTACAAGTTAGTATCCCCTTCAATAATACTAAAGATTCAGAACAAGGATAAATGTTGCATTGAAAAACTTCTGATGTTTTATTCTATAGTTGGTTGATAAATTAGTTGATTTATTTCTGTTAAGTGTTCTCACTCAAAAAGTGTATACAGCTTTGCCAAAAGCAGAGTTGATTTTTCATGGGGAACTTAACATGAATTTGACTTTTCTTACTCTAAGGTCCAGCCTTTAGATGGTAAGGCTGAATATTAGGAATTGTTCCCAATTTAAAACAATCAGAAAACAATAAGCACAATGCTTTCTAGAAATAAAAACAGACAGATGGCAATCAACATATTTTTGAAATGACTTTCTCCTGCTTAAAATTTTACTTGGCTAAGGTCTCCAGCCAGGTCCATAGCTGGAGGCATGTGAAAAGCAAGAATACATTGATGTCTCTCTCCCTCTCTGCCTCTCTCCCTTCCTCTCTCTGTGGAAATAATAATAAATAAAAATATTGAAAAAAAAAAGATTTTTTTTACTTGGCTTAAAGAGCTTGTTCTTAAAATTTCACTTGGTTTAAAGAGCTGATTAACACTAAAGGATTATAGTGAAGATTTTGCATTACTTAGTTTTAGCTAGAGGTGTATGTAGTCACATCTTAGAAGAAAATAATGAATTAAATTGCATCTTAGCATAGTGGATAAGTTGAGTTCTGAAATTGGATCTCTTGTGTTACAATCTTGATTCCCCAAGAGACCCTATATAAATGTCTTAATCTTGTTAAGCCTCAGTTTTTCATCTGTAAATTGGAGGAAATAGTCATAGACATGTATAATTTATGGTAGGCTTGACGCCATAATAGGTAAATCTCAAAATATCAGTGGGTTAAAAAATGAAAACAGTATCTTTTGTTCCTAGTACAATCTATGTTCCAGGTTGAATGCTTTTATGCAAGTGAGTTATTTTTTATTGGTGGTTCCATCTTCTTTAGCATGTAGATCCCAGAGATTTCACTGTGTGTGTGTATGTGTGTATGTGTGTGTGTGTGTGTGTGTGTGTGTGTACTGGGGAGAGGGATAGGGCCATTTCCATTCCAGCCAGCTGAAAATAGAAAAGAACATGGAGGGCATGAATGAAAGATATCAATGGCCTGGATTAAAAATAGAAAAGATAGATTTGAACTGAGTCATAAAGCCATAGATTATTGCAAAGTAGTCAATGAAATGTAGTCAGAAGAAAAGATACCAAGTTTTGGCAAATGTCTAGTAGCTCTGCCAAAATCTTATATCTCAAAGTTTCTTAGGAGATGTAAAAAGGATTAAAACATGTGAAAACCTTAAGATGGGCCTTGCAACATCATAAATATGATCTTTCCCCATTGTTTATTACTGCTTTTTCATAACCTAAACTATTAGCTATATTTCACAATCAATTCTAAAACTTCTACAGAAAAATCAGTTACTATTCAGGAGAACAAAATGCCTACAACATGAATGGAAATTCAATTAGCAAAGCATTCACTCAGCAACTTAACTCTTAATGGTTTAGGGAAACTTAAAAATCTAGATCAATTAAAAGATGTCATAATATATTTAAATATTTATATGAAAAAATAGCCAGAGTAATGTGAACCCTTCAATGTAACCAAATGGAACCTCCATTATTCCTATTATCTCTGATCTTAGATCCTAAATATTTTTCTTAAATTGATAGCACTTAGATATGTCATTGATTGGCATCTTGTCAGAATTACCTTGTGATTTAAGGGATATTTATTTCCTTCTCCAATTTTTAAATTAATTCCTACCGCATTTTTGAGTTTTTCAATTTTTTTGACATATTTCTCTACCTTGAGACTAGCATTTTGAAGCCAAGGACTATATACATACATATATATATATATATATATATATATATATATTTACATCTACAAGAACCAAGTTTTGGCAAATACCTAGTAGCTACCAGAATTTTGAGGGCAGGGTGTATATGTTGTTTCTTTGTGTCTTTGTTTGTTCTATTTAACACATTGCATTTATATGTTGTTAAGGGTCCACTAAGTGCTTATTAGCTTTTTTGTATCCCTGCGATAAATGGTCAAGGACAGATCTGAAGTCTGACTACCATGTGATGGTAGTTTGTGGGACCTTGGGCAGGTTATCTACACTTTCCAAACCTTAATCTCTTCCTCTGTAAGTGGAGGAAGCAGTAGTGCTTGCCTGTGACCTTTGGGGTTAGTATAAGGTAAAACGAACTGAGCAGGTAATAATGGCTCATAATATTACATTATTATTGTTATTGTTATTGTTATTCATAGTTAGTGGCTGAGGGTTCTTGGGATAAGTAGGATGATGAACATAAATCGATAGGAGGAAAATAGTTGAGCCTGGGATTCAGTAAATCAGGAAGGTTTGAATCTCCAGCCAGATTAAATCAGTCTAGCAGCAGACCAAGGCAAATCATCACTTTTTATCTTCCCAAATATTTTTCCTTTCCAAAATGCCAGATGACTATTAATGCACACTGGGGAGCTGCTAGTGGGCAGGCCAGCAACTAGAAAATTTTAAGAGTTAAAGATGATTCCTTTTCCTTTCCCTAGAAAGGGGTATAGAGTATAGATAGAAGAAATACTTCTTTCCTTAACCCAGTTTTAAATAATCTCATGAAAACAACAGGCAGTCTCTGCGTGTTCTATTGTTTGATGGAAGTGATCTTTCTTCATCAGTTTTATCTCAGGAAGTAAAATCCTGTGAAATGAATCTTATAAAATCTTCCTGACTGAATCTTGAACCAAACATTCTGACTGGTTCCACTAACAACGTGCAGCAGAAGTGACCATTAGGAGCCTCAATATTACTGAATTGGTAAAACATATTAAAAACAGGCTAAGAGTGCTTAGCCCACCAGGGAGAGCTCAAAAGATGAGCCAAGTTTTCACTCTAAGCTTTCAGACTTCTTAAAGTTCAACATTCGAGGCAGCCCTGAAAGGACAGTGCTTGACTAAAAGGAAGCTACCCTTTAAATCAAAGATGATTTATTTCTGCTGTTTCCCTCAAGCTGTTTTTCCCTCCTGACATAATTTTTGACCTTGTAAATGTGGCAAAAGCATCGTTAACAAAACTGTCGGTTGTTCTAGAGTAGAAATAAAACAAAGTGTGGAAGCTCATTCAAGTAATTGTATTTTTCTCTGGGCATGCGTAGGATGGAAGGTTGCCACTTTTTCACAACATGTTTCTTAAGCATTTTCTGAGACTCACTTGTCAAGTTGACTTGAAAATCCACAAAGAAGCCTGTTGGCTAACTAAGGTAAAAAAAAAAAAAAAAGAAGAAGAAGGCATAGATAAATTAAATAAAGTAAATTGAGAAGAAATGAGGACAGTATTGCTTACTTAAATACTTAGATCTTCCTGAATGTCTGTGGTCACCTTAAAATATGCAAAAAAAAAAAAAAAAAAAAAAAGCTTAGTGTCTATTTCATTTCTATGGCCCAGGGGCAGGACATAAATCTTATACGCGCTTATTTTAGGAATTCAGAGGCACACTTCTGTGTTATAATTAAATATAGTGCATGAAAAGAAGGTGGGCAGTATTTGCCTATTTTCCCCAGGAAAAGAGGAGGGCACCTGGTTCCCACTGAGCCTAATCAGGCAGGTATAAAAGGTTTTGGCTCAACCCAGCCTACAATGAGGGGGGAGGTGCTAGCTAAGTGTTGGTGATTTCCCATCTCTTCAGGGGGATTCTCCTGGTGCCAATCTCTGAAAAGGCTGAAAGGCTCTGAAGCAGATTATTCCAGAAGTACAGCTGAGAAAGAGAGAAAGGTCTGGTGTTGATTCCTCTTTTCATCTGTTTTGTACCTGTTTCAGCCATCAGGGCCACAGGTATTGTGCCACTGGCCCTAGTGCCCAAGTTGTGTATAGTAGCTTATAGCCTACCTGCCCTTTTCTTCCAACCCCTAGGTGTGCATTGCCTCAAGGCGTCTGAAAGCCCCATCTTGCTGAGATGTAAGTAATTAATATCTCCTCACAGCTTTCCCCTTTAATTGGTTTTCTTTACTCAATAAATAACCTTGGAGTGGTAGACAAAATTGAAAAATGAAAGTAAAGGATATCATATGGGGTCAGTCTAGAGATGTTGATCTGAGAACCCTTCTTATTAATACCAATACTTCTTTATCTCTTTTTCATCCTAGCAAGCAGATAATGAAAGACATATATCCAAAAGGAAGGAACCAAGGAAGGAAGACCCTTAAACTGGCATTTTCGATACAGGGGATATTTGATCTCACGAATGGCATTTAAATAGGTGACACATTGTAAAGCTAAGAATAACTACAACCCATTTGCAATCCTACCAATTACAGAGAAGAAAGCGGAGGCCCAGGGAGGCCAGCCAGGGGCAATGGGAAAACTGAAGGAAGCCCCAGCCCTCCACACATGCAGATGAACATTTTTCCTGTCGCCACAGGATCCCCTAAATGCTGGTGTTCATTCTCTAGGAGCCAGAACATCACAGGGCTCCAGAATTCAGTTCCTTCAGCAGGAGAAAAAAAACAGGGTTGGAAATGCAGGTCAGCCATTATAAACTGCTTAACCTTTAAAGCCTTGCTACTCAAAAGAAGGTTCAGAAGCCAGAAATAGCAGCATCACCCACAGGCATGTTAGAGATGTAGGATTTCAGGCCTCACCACAAAACAACCTTTGGGAAACCTCATTTTAGCAAGACCCCCAGTGTTGGGCATGGACCTCCAAGTTTGAAAAGTGCCACTTAAACTCAGTGATTCTTTGTCTTGGGTTTTCATTAGAATCACCTGGGAAGTATTAGAAAATACTGATGCCAGGGCCTCACCAAGAGAGTTTCATTGTAATAATAATGCTTAAGTATCAGCTACTGCCTGTCTTACAGAGTTATTTGGTGATTTTAATCATGTAACTAGTACAGAGGTGCCATGTGCCCTGGATGATTATCAGCTCTTCCCTCCTATAGGCTTTGTTAAGGATTACACAAGCATGAGGCATGTCCTGAAAGTATGCAGCCAATGTCAATATAATTAAAAGCTTACGCAGTGGATACTTTAGGGACAGACCTTGTCTGTCATTCATACCAGCAGATATGAATGTATTTACAGATGTTATATTTTTGCTCCTCTTCTTCGTAGTCTTTTTATAATATGCACCATTTAAAGCAAGTTTACCTTCTTGGAAATGTCTAAAAATGTTGCTATTTACATCTTCAATATTTTTTAGAATTTTTGAATAAATTAAATGTAATAACTTTATAGAATGTGCCTAACACTGTTCTCTACTGGTGAAACAACGGTGACTTGTCATACACCATAAGGCTTATGAAGATAGACTTTAGACTTTATTTCTGTCACTATCACACACCCAGCCCTAAGTCCCTGGGTCCCCGCCTGCTTTATTATAGGAAGTAAAACAATTGTTGAGATAGATATAGCAATCAGCTACCTGGGGAGGGGATAAAAAACAGAACCCACACAAAACCTATTCCTCTAACATCCAGAATAAAGGAATAGTTTAATGATTTCTTTTCAGTTCAGTTACTTACATGTTGAAAATCTTTCATTTTCCCCCTTGACATCCCTAACAGATAATGGCATTACTAAATTATTACAGGCAAGAAAATAATATTCCCAGTGTTTAAGGAAAAAGCTGCAACGAGAGACCCAGCAGTGTGTGGTCAGGGATGCTATTGATTGACCTACCCCCCATCTCTGCCCTGTGGATGCAAGGCAGGGAATAGTAACAGTGCATGAAGGGCTGCTTCAGGGGGCTATTATGATCAAGGATTTCTATTTTAATATCCCCACGCTCTTGTCTGATGAGAAGATTGTTATTCATTGTTTCTAATTGCTCCATTGCTGGATCTGTTCATAAATACACATCATAGGAACATTTTCAAAAGATCTGTCACAGGATTGTCTCTATTTTCTGTGCTCTTAAATGTAAAAGCCTCCAAAAAGAATCATCAGCAACTCAAAATAATGGTTATGTAAATGGGGCGGGGGGAGATTCCTGCTTATAAATGAAAGAAAGGAAAAGCTATTTAGAGCAAGGACCCTCCTCTCTCCACCAGGCAGGGCTCAGAGCCTTCCTTCTCCTCCCTCACACCCCACTCTCTCCTAAATTCTCCAGGCTTCTCTCCAGCCCACCCCAACTGGATGATGCTTTAGCAGATTAAGGGCCAGTGGCTAATCTGTACATTCTCCCTTTATCATAAAATTCAAACTGTTCTCCATTTTCTGGCATGGTGTCAGGCCCTTCAATGTTTGCTTCATCTTCCGTGGTTGACTATAAATTCTGGTTGGAAGGAAAAAACAATCACAACCCTGCAGACATTGCAATAAACACACACAGGCACACACGTACAGACACACACACAGAAGCAGGGAAAAAAAAATTTCTATCTCCTTTGAGCTTAACAATCAGCGGGACCCAAATTACCTCTTATTAACATTTATTTTACAAAAGAGGCAGGGTATAATTTGGTGATAGATTCAGATTTGGAGAGGAGCTATAATCAGCCTCCTGAAGGGCTCTGCCTGAAGTACATGGCTGCTATTTTTTGTAATTATATTTCTCTGCCCCCAACCCCTCCCTAGTCTGTAGAGTCTTTCAGGGGATCTCTGCTGCTTGAATTTCTCCCTCCCCCTTCACTCCCTTCTTTCTCTCTTCACCACCCCCCTTCTCTGCCTTTCTCTCTCTAGGCCTTGTGGAATAATGGGGCCTCTTTCAATAGACCAGGCAAGCTTGCAGATTAGGAAGCCTGTCTGTGGAGATGGGGGCTGTCTGAATAGGAGGCCCCACTCCCCTGGCAAACAAGGCCCTGGGAACCGGTCCAACTGTAGAGAGCATGTGCTGGGGGGTTGAATAGGCAAGCAGCAGGCTGGCCCATATGTCAGCCTGTGCCACAAAGACCCCTCTGCATATCTACCATGACAAACAGGATTACCGAAGACAATTAATCTGGCACGCTTTATCAAAATCAAGCACTGACCCCCAACCTCTCCCCTCGGTGTGCGGCAGATGCCACGCTCCAATTCAATAGACCTCAAGTGTTCCCATTTTCACTGCTGAAAAGAATCCAAGGCCTGAATAAGCTTGGCATGGACTAATTGCAACTACTGTGTGATGGTGACAGTCCTAATCAAATAGGATGAGTTCACCTTTTCTCCCACTCTTAATGGAGAAACTGGCCATAGCTCCCTGTCTGCGGCAGAAAGGAAAAGAAATGCATCAATTTTACTTTTATTCTTCTTGTCTGGTGCTTGCAGCTTGTTGGGGCTGGGAGAAAAAGACAGAGAAGCGGGTTGTTACTATTCTGCAATTTACAGCCTGATGTCTGGGAGTTCAATTTCAGGGGAACAAAGTCCCCCAATGGCTGAAGGTCATAATGGTTTTCACAAATTAGCTCACCCTTTTGGGGGGCACTTTATATGAGAGATAATAAAGCAGCAGAAAAGCCATGGGGCCTCAGCAATCAACAAAATCTCAAATCTTGACTCTAGTTCATTCTTGTGATTCAGTCCAATTGATCTAAGTTTCTACATTTTCCGCTTTAATGACCCTGATAAGAAAAACTCCAGATTTGTTTCTGTTGGGGATATTCACGAAACTACTAATTTAGAACTGAGAGCTCTTTGTAGAAAGAAAATATTTGTCTTTTTTTTTTTTTTTTTTTTGACACTGTTAAGGTCAAAAAAAGAGAGAGACCAAAGAGAGAAGGAAGGCCTCTGGCCATATCTCTGCTTAATGGGAAGAGGCTGTGGGAGAACTGGGAGGTCAGAATTAAGCAGAGCTGACTTCAGGGATTTGTTATTGTTATTGTTACTTACAGTTCTCTCTTCCCCAGAAATCAGCTTCAATACTCTTTAAGTATAAAGAAGCAATTATTAGTTGGTTCAAACTTGGTGACTCCTCAGTTAGACTTTTGAATAATTTCTCAGTTTTGGTTCCAGGAGCCTTTCTCCACAATCAAATGGGAAGCTAGGGCATGAAGTCAGGCAGTTCTGCTTAAAACAGCACGCTCAGGTCATTTTCACCATGATCACCTAGAGAGCCCACATAAAAATGCATATTGTAGACCAAGCTTGCTCCTTACTCCCTTCTCAACAAGACTCAGCACCTTGTAGCCAATCAGGGATGGCTTAAGGAACTCACCTCCCTGATCAATGAGAATTAAGCTTTATGAGCATTCACTTTTAGTCCTATAAACCTTATTCTAACCCTGCTGAGATGAGCTTCTCACTGCACTCAGTTTTGAACTTGACTGTTCGTGGTTTCTTAATAATAATATTTATATCAAATAAAGTATCCTGAAAGATTTTTTGACATTATTATCTAAAAACTGATCTTGCAGTTGAAAGAAAGAAAGGAGTACCAGCTAGTAGACTGGGTTCTAAGTTCATTGTGGTTGAGTCATTCCTGTCCTTCAATTTCTTCACTGATAATGATGGCATTGGGGTGGCATTGGATCAAGACCTCCCTTGCCCAATCTAGCTTTGAAACACATTGTTGCTGTTGTTGTTTTTACATCTTATTTTCTCAGAGTTCCTTCCCTCTGGTCTTGGGGTCTGATAAATTATGTGCCTTCCCTAGCTCTCTTTCAATTATATAATTTAGATACCATGAACAATTCTTAAGAACGTACTAGGGTGACAGATTTTCTGATTCTGTCTTAAGGCACAGTTGCCATGTGATTTTCTTCCTGGGCTAGTCAGTATAATTTAGTAGAGGTTACCAAAGCTCAATTATAGAGAAGGTAGAGATTGTTGTTTAAAAGTATATGAATAAAGCCCCTGGCTGGTGGCTCAGTGATAGGTGCTGGCCTGCGAACCCAAAGGTCACTGGTTCGATTCCCAGCCAGGGCACATGACCAGGTTGCAAGCCAGATCTCCAGCCAGGACCATAGCTGGAGGCAGGTGAAAGGCAACCATTCGTTGATGTTTCTCCCCCTCTCTGCCTTTCTTCCTTCCCCTCTCTCTAAAAATAATAAATAAAATCTTTAATTTAAAAAAAATAAAAGTCTAGGAATAAAATCAGAGAACTGGAAAGTGGTGCTTGTATTCACTCAACTTGAAGAAACTGAAAATTAAAAAAAAAGAAGTATTAATACAAATATTAGAGTGTGTGGGAAAATTGTATTCACCTTCATTGTTATGACCTTAGGTCTATGAAAGATTTTCTGAATCAGAGTCACTTTTTTATGTTTGGCCCATTGTAGATACTTGATTCTTGGGTATTAACCTCTGAGAAGTAAAGGGACTCTATATTCAAGAAAGCTCTCAGCTGTTGTCATTTCAACAAAGGCAGAAGAGGATTACATTCTGCATGCATGTCCACTAAAGGTTTACTCAGCATCTTTGCACTTAGCTACTGATTTTCCTCCAACATGGAATTCTGCCCTAAAAATCCAAAAATCTTGTTTTACTATATTACTATTGGAAATTATTTACAATTAAGTTATTAATTAGTTTAGAAACGGCAAAATCTAAGATCAGTAAGATTGTCTCTAATGCTGAGCATCTAGTATCGACATATATAAGAAAAATGATAAGCAAGGAAATGTAAAATCATTAAGAATATTATTTATTTTAGAGGGAGAAATTGGAAGATTAGTTGATTTATTTCTATAATGCTTCAGAAGTCTATGTATCCTGTAACAAGAAACATAATGTAGATGATAGATATAGATAGATAGATAGATAGATGATAATTTCAGAAACAAGAGAAGATTGAGTACAACATAGATGTATAAGACATAAGGTTGTTAGTCAATAAAATTTTGATCATTAAACACTCAACTAGACAGTTTTGGCCTCTAGAACTATTTTCCAATCTTGACTTCCCTAATAAACAATGCTGATATTTTAATGCTATAAGGAGATACAGCTCACCCAGACCTAAGTGTATACCCATGGATGGAGGTGTCATGTGCTAGTCACCAAATTGATCCTGGACAAAGTTAAATTTGCAGGGCTGTGGGGCTGAGATAGAATGGAGCCTTACCTTTTTTTTCCCCCCGGAGAGAAATAGGGATGAGATTTCAGGCTGGCAGAGCTCCAGATCCAAGGAGTCACTCTACAGTGTCAGTGATTGTTGCAGGGTTCCTCTCTGGGAGGAAATAATATTTTAATGCTGATAAACCAGAAGTGATTGTCTTGATAAGACAGCTGCTGGAAGCCTGGCTTGCTGGGGGTCTGGCACACACTGCCTCTTTAGTACAACCCTCTCTGTTGGAGAAAAATGCAAGTGCTGGTGCTCTGCCCTCACTTACAAATCTCTGATCCTGCTCATGCTGTTTGTTGTTACTGTTGTTGTTTTTAGTGTCTTATCAGAACATGCTCCTGTGAATAAACTTAGAGCCCTGACAACATCTGGAAAATCTTGGAGTAACCACTACACTTGAACAATGTAAAATTATCCCGATCCTGATCCCCTTTATCTTTCCTTTTCTGAATCTTTAAATGCGTCCCCCCTACCCTGCCCTATGGACGCTGAGCCAAACAGTTTCATAGATAATTCACTGTTAAAAATATTGTGCAGACTTTAGACTTTAGTGGGATGACAGTTGTAATGTTTTGGGGTTTTTTTTTCAAATGCTGCAGCACAAAAGCTGAGCCCATCAAAAATTTTTTGGCAGGCTTTGTGTTTAACTTGTCATATTGTATATTGCAGAAATGCAGTTCAGGATCAGTACAAATCAGCTTAGAGGACAGGGGGAAGCAGTGGGAACAGGTTGCATCAACAGCGCTTGGGTTGCTAAACAGAAGGTGGCAGCATTTTAACGTCACCGGGTACATGTACAGTAGCACACACATATAGGTGCCATTGCTATGATCATTGGGTTCTTTCCTAAATCCCTGATAGGTAGTTTACACTATCATGCTTATTTCAGCAAGGAAACAGAAACAGGAATATGAGAGGTTTATTTGGATGTGATAGCTCCGGACACTCCCAAGATCAATTGGCAAAATATACAGCGAACAAAAAAACACATGGCACTGGGCTGAAACACCTCTAGTAGTATTGGAAAGCTTCCCAGCTCCACGACTGGCTACCTTATGACCTGGGGCAAATCTCCAGGGCTCAGTTTCTTTGTTTTTTAAATTGGGATACTAAATATTGTTATTAATCTTTCTGATAGGGTTGTGGTGATTTGTAGGATCATGTCTGTAAGTCACAGTGCCTGGTCCATATCATATGTTTCATAAATGTTACCTTTATGATCATTACTATTACTGTTACTAAAATTTATTGTTTTCAAAAACTACATATATTATCTAATTTGATCCTTACAAGTAGATGAGAACAGAATTCTTATCACTTTACAATTAGGGCTAATGAGTGTAGGTTAAGTGACACATTATTTTATAAAGACTCAATTTTCTCATCTGTTAAATGAAGAATTTGGACTAGAGAAAGGGAATTCTAAAGTTCTTTTCAGCTTTAACATTTGCAACTCTGTCCCTTAGATTAATGCACAGCATAGTAAAGAGAGATCGAGAGGGGGATTAATCTTAATGGTAACTTGCTACAAATAAAGACAATGCCTATTTGTTGTGGGCACACAGAGGCAGGTATTACAAAGAGGGGAAAAAATGTTGAAATGCAAGGCTCCTGTGAGACCCAACCAATGACAAAAGTCAACTTCAAGCATGAGTACTTCACAAAAGAAACCCTGCTAAATTTTACACAGTTAGGATCTTGACTTTATTTTGTCAACTGTATATCAACTATAGTCCACATCCATTAGTTCCTTATCCATGAGAGTACTTCTCCTGAAATTAATCTGACTTAAATTTGTTCATACATGTTCAAGAATGAATGTAATTATCAATACACTATTTAAAATAATAACCTTCCTGGGAAAACTTGCTCACATTAACAAAAGCAATTTAGTTAACACTGCTTGCTAAGAAATGGGATGTTTTATTTATGACTATTGTTTTGGCAAAATGTCTGAAATACCATGTTATGCACCTTTAGGATGTCGTTGTTACTGTGTTTTTATTTTTATTTTTTTATTTATTATTTTTTTTACCTAAAACTCTTTGTATGATTATACCACAATTAAAAATCAAGCTTCATGCATGACCTCAGCTATCGTTAAGATCACTGTGAATATTTTATTCTATCACTGAGATGAGTTTTAATTGCCACATCTAATGCAATGTCATAGCTGTACTTTACAGATTTAAATTAAACCTGTTGTTATAATGGCAAGATCTTCCAGAGCTCTAATAATTTAGATGCAGGGGGAAAAAATGTCTGTCATTCTAAGATTGTCAAAATAGAAGACAGCAAATGGGTTTGTGAGAAAAGACCTTCTTTCTCAACAATATACCTATTCATGACAAACATCTGAGCTTTCTTCTTTTCTTTGCCGTAGCCCCTTGACATTTAAGAGGTACATGCCCCAAGAATTCTTCAAATTTTCAAATTCAAAAATATTTTTATGACAGATTTACACAAGTCTTCTCACGAATCAGTGATGACTGATGTAGCTGAGACCCTTATTGGCTGTTGAATATCAATGTATTCCCTCTAGATTTTTCAGCCACCTTAAAGTTGAGATGATGTGAATACATTATCTAGACAATGGAACATAATTGAAACTGATGTGCTTCCTTCATGGGCTGGACCACTTCAGAACTACATTGAAACCCTCCTGATTTATTTTTCACTGCCCTGGAGAAAAAAAAAGAATCATGGAACTACATGAGAGAAAGGGCTTAGTCCTATGAGTCACAGAAAATAGCTTCCCTATAGAGCCACTAACCCCCCCATAAATGTTGTGTGGTGGAAAGTAAACTTGCATGCTTGTTACTGATTCAAAGCTAGCCAATCCTGATTAATCCAACTACCATAATGGTAACAATTTTTAAAAATCTATCTTCAATAACATTCCATAGTAAATAATGTAAATTCATAAACACGAGTCTGAGATCATTCCTATATATCTACTGATGTTGTAGCAAAATAGTAACTCATGGGATACTCATGTTTGTCCCATGTCTGACCCTATGCATGGAGAAAATTAGGACAACACATCTCAACTCTGTATTTTTTGCAAAAGTGTACAACTTAAATCCGTTCCCTTCAACTTCATTGAGAATCATCACTAATGTAGGTTATCTGGAAAAATGTTAACTTTAATTTGAACGTAAAGAGAAAACCCTAAGTAGATGATTAGCAGTAAACATACTCAAAAGATTTATTCTGAATATTTGTGAACTTACCTATTTCTTCGATTCAAAACATCTATTTATAATTGGGTTGGATCATAGCTCTTCTTGTTTATATTCTAACCCAGGTATAGCTAAATGTTAGATATCATATTCATGGGATAAACTGTTCTCTAATTTTTTCTCATCTTATCAGTCAGGATCCCTTCAGGAGACAAAAGGGAAAAAAAACATACTTGTTAGTTAAACAGAAATAAATCAATATAAGCATTAACTGGCCATAAAGTAGTTTAAATAGGTTTAAATGGTCTAACTGGGTATAAAGTGGTTTTCATATTCAAAATGTAGGAAATACTAGGAAGAATCCTAGAGGTAGCATTGAAGGAAGCAACCTTTGGTACTATAATTGCCACAAGAATACATCTGTACAACACCACCACCAGTGGTACAGACAAAGCTAGAGATGTTGTGCTCTGAAATTGTCACAGCTTTGCCCTGAGATCACACTACACAGGGGGAGCTCTAAACTAAAAACTGTGTGTGATATATACGCTAATTTGGCCTGTTTCCGAGAGACAAAGGACCCCTTTGACAGCTTATGTGGTCTCAAAAACTTGTCAGTTTACTGGTTTAATTTTCCATAGATTAGACGGCATCTAGGACACTTCCATCCAACCTTAGTTTTTCTCTCTTCTAAACTTAAAATTCAACTTCCATGGTGGCCTGTTGTCTCTCCCAAACTTCTTGTCTCCCTCTCCATTTTCTCCTCCAGGCTTTTCTCTGGGAAAGCCCTTTTACATTAATCCCATCTTCCCATTTTCATTGCAACGAACGTAGTTTGTGTTTCTTAAAATGTAATACATAGAGTACCTGGGCCAAAATCACCTTGAGTTACTGGATGAAATTCAGCTCCCCACATCCACATGAGTCCTTCAGGCAGAATTTTCTCAAGTTTGGGCGAGCTTTCTGCATGTATAAGTAGTTTATCAGGTTATCATCATTAACATTAACTCTTTAGCTCTACTGCCATCCTGAAACAGGACCCTTGGGCTGTTCAGTGATGAGGGTCTTGACTGCCCACTGCCACCAAAGGGTAACTTAATACCAGAGTGTGGTGAGAGGAAAGGAATCATTTATTTAAAGGCTATACGGGCTTAACTTAATGGCATTATAATTCTGCCATTAAGTCTCACTCCCTTTAAAATATCCTCAAATACCCAGTCCTGACAAATCAGGCCAGTTTTAGAATGGAGAAGTTAGGGGTACTATCTTTTTCTAGGAAAAGAGAAGTCCATGGCTTCTTATGTCCCAGGTACAGTTCTGCTTTACCAGCAGCTCCCATTCATCCCCATAACTGGGGAGTTTTTGCCCATGTCATGATGTTTTTCAGCCTTTAATTCACAACTGCAGGACACCTTCTTACACACCCAACCCCATGGCTGGCTGGTGGGGTGCTTCTGCTTTCTTTTAAATCACATGCTCTACTTACTGGCTACTTCCTTATTTTTAAATCTCTGACCTCAGCCTTTGATGCAGTTGGCATGGTGACCAGTCTTGGCCTCTGGCAAATCTCACGCAGCCCCATAACTTTTTCTGTCACTATTCTATGGTTAAAGTCTTTCCTATTTTCTTGGCACCTGGAGGAAAATGGCTGTGTTCTATTGAGCCCCATCCCGCATTCCCCAAACCACAGGCTGTAGGGAATTTGGAGATGGCCTTCTTCTACCTGTAAAGATACCAACTCACTTCCCTCTTTTCTTAATTGTATGGTTTCTGAGAAGAAGTTGGTTATAATTCTTATTTCTGTTCTCTATAGGTAGGGTGTTTTTTGTCCTCTGCCTTCTTTGTTTGCAAAGAGTATAATAATCTTAGGTGTGTGGGCTTTTACTGTTGATCTATTTATCTTGCTTGCTACTGTCTATGCTTTCTGGATCTGTGGTTTGATAATGCTTCACAATATTTTGAAAATCCTTGGCCATTTTTACTCCAAACAGTTCTTCTGTTCCAGTCTTTCTTTTCTCTCCTGTTATTTTAATTTTACATATATTATATATACCTTTTGAAATTGTCCCACATTGTTGGACATTCTGGGTTTTATTTTTTCTTGTTTTCATAATTTATTCTTTGCATTTCTTATTAGGAAATTTTTATTGACCTGTAACTAAACTCAGTGATTCTTTCTTCAGCTATGCCATCTACTGATGCACCTGTCAAAGTCACTATATTTCAGTCAGAGTTTTTCTATTTCTAGTGTTTTATTTCATTCTTAGAGCTTCTATCCCTCTTTTTACACCACTTATCTGCTCCTACATGTTGACTACTTTTTCTATTAAAACTGTTAACATATTTATCACACTTATTTTATTTTTCCAGGGTGATAATTCCAAAATCTGTGTCAAATCTGAACCTAAATGTGATGATTGCTTTCTTTCTCTTTTCAGATTCTGCTTTTGCTTTTTCCTGCCTTTAAGTATGTCTTATCACTTCATATTAAAAATCTGAAATGTTCTGTCTGGAAATAGGAACTAAGGTAGATAGGCCTGAGTTTAAAGGTTTATGTTAATCTGACTATGGCTTGTGCAGTGCTTACTGTTCTCTGAGGGTGCTTGAAACTTCTTGGAGAGAGTGTCTGTCTAGTACCTATTTCAGCTGGAATTCATTTTATCATGCTGGTGACCTGTTGGAGTGAGGGAAGGTTTGAGGTAGAAGTGTAATCTGTAATCTTATGATTGCAATTCAGTCTTTTTGTGAGTCTGTGTCTCAGAGCCATAACATTCACAAATGTTTATATCCCTCTGCTTCCTATTTACTTACCTGGTTGCAGCATTTCAATTCATTTCCTTGAAGTCCTGACATGTTGATTTGTTGTTGTAGTTTTATTTGGTTGTTTTGTTTTGTGTACCACTTTATCTGATACAGAAAAGCCTGAGAAATTTGTAGAAGGTAGTCAAAGAAATTTCCTTCCTTCAGCTGGAATAAAGTTCTGGTAAAATCCTTTTTCAGGGAAAATAGGCTTTTGTTAAGGAAAAGACTGAGTGTATTTGACAATGTTTACCCTTCCCCTTTCCCTGCCAGAACCACGAGGTGATAGCATATCTTCTTGGGGGCAAAGGTGGCTACATCCAGAGTGATTGTAGCCACTTACATTATTGCAGTTTTACATATGTTATACCATATATGATATTTGCAATTCATCACAATTACCATGTAAGTGTTGCTACCAGTTTATGGCTCCAGCAGCTTTAGCTACAGGTAAGCAAATCTCAGCTGTACCTCTGGAGGCACTTCTCTTCCTTTCCAGATATCAAGACAGTGGTTCTCAGGTGGGTTTAAGAAAAGTCATTGATTTTGGAATCCCCAGATCAGCTTCTAACTCACACCGTCAGTTGCCAATCTTTATTGATTGTCTCCCATGTATGTTCAACATTCTCAGGTGTTTTTGTTTCAGGTCCTCCAAATCATGGATCACTTTGCACAGACTCTCAACCACCTTAGATAAATTTGTGCCAAACTATTCTTTGTTCTATACTCATTGTATCATCTCTGAAAGCCTTCAGAAGCATCTATATAGTTTCTGTAGAGGAATGTTCAAGCTTAACACAAAATTTGATGCAGATTCATTGTTCTACTCGCTTAGTCATTTTGAATGTGACAGCCACATAGTACATATGCTCAACAAAATCTGCCCTCACTGACTGGTATAGTGAAGTCATCATTGTTCACTCATGCACATTCCAGTCCACTCTCCTTGGCTGCCAGTTACATTGATGTCACATAAACCATTCTCATTATATTAACATTGGCTGAACTTTTACTGAACAGACCTTTGTATACATTTCTGACTTTCCACTAACCAGTAACTACCTTGAAAACAGAAACTTATTTACATTTGTATCTCCTGTCAAGTAGAAGAGGTTCAATAAGTATTTAATTAATAAAGAAATCTAAGGTTATTATTATCAGGAAATTGTTTTCTTTTTTTATTTTTAAAAATATTTTAGTTATTATTTTTCAGAGAAAGGGGAAGGGAGAGAGGCAGAGAGAGAGAAATATTAATGTATGGTTGCCTTTCACCTGCCTCCAGCTACAAATCTGGCTGGAAACCTAGTTTGTAAGCTGGTTATGTTGCCCTGGCTGGGAATCGAACCAGCGACCTTTGGGTTCACAGGCGGACAACTTATCCACTGTGCCACCAGCCAGGGCTGGTAAGTTTCTATTTTTTTATTACTAAAAATGGCTTAAACACATGCCCTTGACTGGTAGCCCTTTTTCATAAAAATATAGGACTAAGATAAAACAAATATATATGAGATAGGTATAATAATTAAATTATAGGCAAGAGACTCCATAATTTTTAACTTCAATATTAATTTAAAATTTGTGGAGTACGACAATGGTACTCAGTATCTACATGCTTAACTAGGCATTTCTGTCCAAGTTCAAAACTGTCCTTAATAATCTTCTTCAAGTTCTTGATTGTTGGCAATGTTTTTATGTCTTACTCTCCTTGCCATTCATATTTTACTCATGCAAATCTTATGCAATTATATATTTGTTATTCAGTTATAAACTTTGCCATTGAAAATTTATTTCAAATAAATTAATGAGTCCTCTTCTAGTTGCTGTCACAAAACAAGAAAAATATATGGTCACTTACTTTTAACTAACTTTAATATTGTAGATTAAGGGGGCTACAGGAGTACCCAAGATGCAAAAGATACTGCAGAAAAAAACTTTATAGAAGAGCTAATATGAGTTGACATTTAAGATATGTAAATAATATGAAATAAAACATACATACAGAAAAGTGCACAAATAATACTTCTACAGCTTAATAACTGTGTACAGCAAAGTGAAATCCAGGATAATAAGCACATAGAGCAGAAAGCTGAACATAACTATGACCCAGAAACACTTGCTTGCTCATTTCAATAACTCATCCCAAAACTATTATTCTGATTTCTCATACTTGAGATAAGTATGTTCTATTTTAAGATTTTATTTATTTAAATTGAATTAGCTAGACTTATTTTTTTAAGATATGACCAGGCAGGTAGAAGATAAAGAAGAGTGGGGAACTCTAAATAAGGGTATTGATCTAAACTGAGGTATAAGGGTCAGGAACGGTATCATCCAATGGCTGCATTCCATTTCTGTGCTTACCCTGGGTCTCTCATCGTATTTGGAAACTGAGGGACTTATTCTGAGTGAATTCTATGCTCTGCCACTCTCTCTTCATCTTTGAAGACTTCTCCCTTGAAACAGAATTATGGAATAATTTTTCCTCCCCTTCTTTTGCTTTTTTTCTGAAGACATTGTATTATTCTATAATAATATTAGCATTTCTCATTGTGGGTTATACACTCCCATACAACATATCTACTTATTAGTTATTTAAACTAATTTTTAAAAAAAATAATAAGGCCCTGGCTGGTGGTACAATGGAGAAGGCGCTGGCCTGTGAACCCAAAGGTTGCTGGTTTGATTCCCAGCCAAGGCAACATAACCAGTTTGTAAGCCAGGTCTCCAACCTGGTCTGTAGCTGGAGGCAAGTGAAAAGAAACCATACATTGATATCTCTCTCCCTCTCTGCCTCTTTTCCTTCCCCTATCTCTAAAAATAATAATAAATAAAATCTTTAAAAATAATAATAAATTATACTCCTATGAGGTACTCTAAGATTAATAATATTTTTCAGTTATGTGATTGTTTCACATAGAAAAGTGTGCACAATAAACTAAAGTTATAGCAAAAATAATGTGATGACTGTGTATTTGACAAAAGTCACAGTTATGGTACATTTAAAAGTTATTTCCTAAACATTTACAATAAGCTTTTATTTTTCTAAAGATATAACTTTTATCCTATCATTCTTGTTTCAATAATATTTACAGTGCTAACATTTTTACTCGGGGCTTCACTTTTCATTTTCCATGAAACACTTTCCCATAACATTTACCAGTCTTAGTGAACAACAGGCACACTAGACCATCATGTACTGCAGACTTTGCAAGGCCCTTAAATTAGCCAGAACTCCTTTCTCTATTCTCTCTTCCTAAAGGCATTGGGTGATTTTTATGAATTTTCCGATCATTGATGTTGGCTGTGCAAAAATGCCTATTAAAAAGTCCACATTGTTTTATAGTACATTTAATTTATCCAAGCCAATGCTTATCTCATTTTAAGATGCCTACCTCAATGGCAGAATTGAGTTCAAGTTTATTATTATGTATTTCCTCAGCATCTAAAACTGTGATTTAGTTTTTTGCATGATAAATAATTATTTAAGGGTGAGAATAAATGTTTTCGTTAATAGTAATTACAATAATTCAAATTCATTGAGTGCCTGCAAGGGTCCAGCTGGCCCTGGTCTAATTGCCTTATTAATTTATTTAACATTCACAATAACCCTATGCTGTATGTATTATTATCCTCATTTCTATCTTGAATAGGAAGAACCTGAGGTATAGCAACACTAAGTTACCAGCTTGTAAGTGGTGAAATTGCAACTCAAACCCAGGCAGTCTGACTCTCAAACCTGTGTTCCTAACAATGAGGTCATGGTCAATGTGTAGGATTGAAGACTATTAGTTAGAAGCCATATTACATTTTTAAAAATTCAAGTATTACTCATAATTAAGTTCTTATTGAGCTTCCCTCATGTCTCCCTACTATACTAACAAAGGTGATGCTCCCTGAAATTTGGGAGCAAAACAAGGAGACCAATGCTCTAGTGCTAAACTTTAGTGAAAGCAAAATAATAATGCTATGACCAAACAGAGAAGGAATAGCATATGAACAAAAATCAATAAGGGCAGCTGAACAGAAGATGCAGCTGTCTTTCCAGGTTTTGAAATATTGGTAGGATTTAAGTGGGCAAAGAGAAAGAGAAAGAGATAGAGCATTTCCAAAAGATAAAACTGATGAACAAAGTGGTGGTCTTGATACACCTGGGTTGGACTCTGGATCTGAGTAGGAGAAAAAATAAAGATGAATGTGTATGTTGCACACAGAAAGATGCAAGATGAGGCAGCAAACTTGAGATCACTTATTGCCAAAGTGCAAAGTTTTCATTTGTAGATATGGGTAAACTGCAATGTATTTAGAGCTTAGACAGAATTTATCTAGCATTGCTCATAATTCTTCACAAGTCAAGTGGTTCCACTTAGAAACCCTAGAAAATGCTTTCAAGAGAGTGTGTATATCTGTTTATAAGGTAATTTTTCAATTTTCTTCAAGTTTTGAGCTTCCTAAGTTTTTCATGTTTACTATTAACCTTCAGAAATGTATTTATAATTCACTTATAAAGAAGGTATGAGAAAGCCTTAAAATAGGTAACTTGCAGATTATAGAATAAATAGGCATTTTTTCTTTAGGTTATGACACATACCATGACAGATTTTCTTTAATGGGTGCTTTTATTTTTGGTGCAGTTGGAGTAAGAGGCTTGGGGACAGAGATATGTGTATGATGGAATGAGCATACATTAAAATAGGTAAATACTGCTGCTTATGGATCTTTCACAGATGAAAGCATGCCTACTTTCATTAGCTATTTCAGTTTCCCATAAGACTGGTGGAGTAGGAAGTGAGATTGCCTATTAAGTGGTGTTGATAACTTGCTTAACTCAGCAGATGGAAGGTTGGGGGCTTGTGTTGTAGTACCTTTAAGATAAAGCTAGACCTAGGATGGGTTTCAGACAGTAATCCAATTGGAAAAGACCAGAAATGGCTGTTTACCTGGTATTTAAATCCCTTACCTATTTGGAGAAAAAACTAACATACCGTTTATATTAATAATGTAAATCTGATTATTCAACTTATAGCATCTAATATAACAAAGGGAAGCTCCAACATCAATTTCAAATGTGCCTTCTTTAAAAAAAAAAGGACACTGTAAATTGACCATCTTTTTTCCTTTTTGGAGATATTTTAGGTTTTGCTAAACCAATTGCTAATGTCCTAAAATCTCCTTATGATGGCCATGTGATTTCTAAGGTCGAGTGGATGCAGCTGAGAAGACCTTTTGGTCCATTATTTATCCTTCTTGGAATTAAACTCTCCTCATCCAAGGACATTAGGAACCATGGCCAGATACTACTTTAGAAGTGGGGAGATAAATGTTTCCAACCTGTTGGTCTTGGGGGACAATAATCCATTGGTTCTCACAGAGTAGCCCAATGACCAATTACCTGGAAGCTTGTTGTAAATAGATATTTTCTAAGACATACTGAACTAAACACATTGGGTGTGGGTTCAAGCAACCTATGTATGAGTAAGGCCCATGTGATTCTGAGGCACACTAAAATTTGAGAACTTACCCTGTAGTCTCATGTTTAAGTTTATCTTTAAGTAAAATAAAGAGGATTAAACTTGATCACTATCCAGGTCCATCTAACTTCTAACATCCTAAGATTATAAACTTGTCAAAGGCTCTGCCTACAACTGATTAAAAAAAAATTTTGGGGGTGAACTAGCTATAATTCTCAGGGAAGTAGTCATCTTGAAATGAGTTAGCCAAAATCTGATTGCTGAGGTGATAGATAACAAACCCAGTAGGACTTCTTAAATATTACTCACAATTTATTTATTCACATTATAATAAGCAGACCCAGTGCCACATAAAAAAATACCCCTTCAGTGATACTCAGGTATCACTGCTTATAACAATTTTTTGTTGTTGTTCTTTCGGGGGAAAAAATAAGGTTTTTGGACTGCTAGTTTTTAATGACCTGAAGAAGCTCAGAGTTCAGGACTGTATTTGGTAGCTCCTGAGTACAAATCATTACGGTATTTTTAAAACATCAAGACATTAGAAATTAGTTATTTTTTTTTAAAGTGAGTATATCAAGAAAACATAAAAATATGGACAGAGAGATGGCTGAAGAGAAACACATCTATTGCCCTAGCTAGAGGCCAACCACATGATTTATAAGTGGGCATTGGAGAAATAAACACTTTTGCAGTAAAGAGCAAAAAAGCAGCTGCAAAAATAATGACCCTCTTTATAAGCCAGAATTCAGAAAAGATGTCAGTTTCTGTTATCTTTGCCAGAGAAGGAGCACGCTCGCCCTACATGCAGGCCTGCACAGCACAACCCACTACACAGGTTGGGGCTAGAAGGTGCTGGATGAGGAGAGGAGGCACCAGGCAGCTGGGAATAGATGAGAAAAGAAAAATAACATGCAGCGCACACATTAGGCAACCTCATTCAGAAGGATAATGTAGTTTGCATGGACTAATATTCCTGTGGCCATTTCTCATCTATATTCCTGTAAAATTAACAAAAGCAAATATTCCCAGTCCTGTAAGCTACTTATGGATATAGAAGCTTATTCTGGGTGCTTCTGACCCTGAATTTTGGCAGCCGTAGTTTTACTTGGGTCTCTATTTATGTTTACTAATAATTAAACTTGGTTTCTTTACATTGATATTTTTTGAAAATGAAATGGAAGGCAACAGGCTTATTTTTTTCTTACATTTTACATTAACACTAGTATGAAATTAACTTTGTATGACAGGGGGAAGAAAATATTGACTGTAAGGTAAGTTCAGAATAATTTACAAGGCCTGGACCTAAACCTGTATATCCATAAGGAAAGTTTGACATACTTGCATAGGTTTCTGCTCAAAAATGACATTAATTTAAGTAAGCTAACTTTGCTTAGAAAATGAAAAATCAGCCTGGCTGGTGTGGCTCAGTGGATTGGCACCTGCCTGCAAACCCAAAGATCGCTGGTTCAATTCCCCAGCCAGGGCATATTGCCAGGTCTCAAGCCAGGTCTCCAGCCAGATCCTTAGCTAAAGACAGGTGAAAGGCAAACGTACATTGATGCTTCTCTCCCTCTCTGCCTCCTTCCCTGCCCTTCTCTCTGAAAATAATAAATAATATTTTTATGAATATATATATATTTGTATATAGCATATTTTTATATACTGTATATATACAATATATAAAAATGAAAAATCAGCAGTTTTGGAAAGTAAGTGTGTAATCCATATGCATTTCCAGATTTTCATAACCATAATTCCATAAGATTCACAAGAAAATCATATGTAAATGAGTGAAAGGCAAAAGTCAGAGTTTAATTTTGCTCTGTAGATGCATGGGTGTGATTGGGTGGTCCTTGGATTGGGGCAGAGTCTCAGCAGCATCACTTCACAGACCAAGGTTGCTATGAGTTGCCTGACTTCTCTGGGTGTCATTGATTTCAGTTATAAAGTTTAGCAAATAGAATCACTATAAGAACTAAGTGACAGTGTGTGGGGGGCTATTTCTTATGTGATAGCTACTTTAAAATGATCAATATATATTAATTATCTTCCTTTTCACGAATAGAACTTCCTTTACAACATTCCCGTGTAAGGTCTTTAGTTCAACAGGATTGTGGTATAGCCATCTTTGGTCCCTCCCTTCCTATTCTCTCCTTCTTCCTCTCTCCTCTCTCCTCCTGCCTCACTCTTCTTCCTCTTCTTTCTCTGTCTCTCTGTCTTTCTCTCCCTTACAGAAACTTGCATTGGGAACTTATTAACAGCTGAAGACTGTGCTAGATAACAAATATCACTGATATGAGTGACACATTCTGGTTTTGAAAGAGTTCATGGACTCCTTGACTCTGACAAATGATAAATCAATTATGCCAAAGAGGGATGAGTGCTCTGACTGAGAAAGTGGCAGAAGAACTGGGTCAGGAGTTCACAGGAAGATACATTGGGAGAGTGTGCTGAAACAGGGAAAAATTGATGAACAGGGTGGAATAAGAAGTTTAGGACTTCTGAGGAGCTGTAAATGTGACCGAAGCCAATGGTACAAGTTGAGAATGTTAAAAAAAAAAAAGGGGGGGGGGCAAAATAAAGAGGTAGAGTGGGCTTAATATAGTAATGGGCCTTTCAAATCCAAACTGAAATATTAGGGTTTTATCATGAAGAAATTGGATTAGAAGAAGAGATGATTAGATCTTCATTTTTGAAAAATGTCTTTCTCTTTAGGTAGGAGGGTTTAGAGTAAAGGGTTTTTCACTGGATCTAAAACCTTTAGGGATCACTGTACAGGCTTCAGAGATCCCCAGACCCCTCAATTACGGGCATAATTTTGTGTGTTCATGCATTTACACATGTTTCTCTGGAGGAACACATTCACTTGAGGAGTTCATGACTGAAAACGTAATTAAAAAAAAAAAAAAAACTGCTCATTTAAAAATAAACAGTGGTAGGGAGATTACTTAAGAAGCCTTTGATTTTGGTGATTGATAGAGGATTAAATAAAGTCAATGAAAGTAGTCAAGAGGAAAGTATGAATTTCAGGGATATTTCATAGAAACTATGTATACTTTTTGATGTCCATTGGATGTGGATGATTTAAAAAAAAAATGAAGGGTTCTGAAAAGACTTCCAGATTTCTAAGTGACCGTTGTGTGGTGAAGGTAATAATGAGGATGGATCAGATTTCCAAAAGGATATCGTGAGATCAATTTTGGGGTGTTTGACTTGAAAAATCAGTGATGTACCCAATAGATACACATAAGGAAGCTGAATATAAGGATCTGGAACTCTTAGAAAATCATAGCTTGAGACACTGAAAGAAAAGGAAATTACAGATGAAAGAAAGAAGGGGTCAACACACAGAGAGAAAATATGGTAAAGAAAAACTTACTAAAAGGTTTTGGAGTCCACCAACTCCAAACCATCATAAAGTAGAAGAGAAAGAAAAGGAGGGTGGTGGGTCTGAAGTTCTTTCTTTTTAAAAAGATAAAGCATTCTGACAGGTGTGAGGTGGTATCTCATTGTGGCTTTAATTTGCATCTCTCTGATGGCTAGTGATTTTGAACATTCTTTCATACGCCTAGGGGCCCTTTGTATGTTCTCCTCAGAGAAGTGTCTGTTCAGGTCTTGTGGCCATTTTTTAATTGGGCTTGCCTGACTCCTTGGTGTTGAGTTGCATAGGTTCTTTATATATTTTAGAGATCAAACTCTTGTCTGAGGTATCATTGGCAAATATATTTTTCCATACAGTTGGTTCCCTTTTAATTTTGCTGGTGTTTTCTTTAGCTGAACAGAAACTTTTCATCAGTGGATGAATGGATCAAAAACTTTGGTACATTTACACAATGGAATACTACATAGAGAAAGAAAGAAGATGCTCCTACCTTTTGCAATAACATGGATGGAACTGGAGAGTATTATGCTTAGTGAAATAAGCCAGTAAGTGAAAGACAAATACCATATGATCTCACCCATTACAAGACCCTAATGAACAAAATAAACAAATAAGCAAAACAGAACCAGAGACATGAATACATGGAACAGACCTTCAGTGTGCAGAGGGGAGGGAGAGACAGAGGGGGGAGAAGAAGGCAAAAAAGGGATGCAGTTTAGTCAAAGAACTAGCATGGATGACCCATGGACATGGACAACATGTGGGATTCACTGTGGGGGTGGGGGGAATGGCTGGGTGGGGAAGGGTAGAGCAGGGGTGAAAATGGGATAAATGTAATACAACAATAATAAAATTAAATAAATTTTTGAAAAAGGTGAAGAAGTTTATCAATAACAGTGGCCCAACTAATTGCACTGATTTGAAGATACAAATCAGTTTGATATCTTCTTCCTTGAGGGACATCTAGTAAGTGGTTGAGTAAAAAGGCTAGAATTGTTTCTCTACTTATATTTCTTTTCTTTTCTTTTCTTTTTTGTCTTTTGTTTTTGTTTGTTTCGAGTGCTTTTAAAGAATAAGCTCACCAGCTATGATTGTGGTTGTTCAGGTGTGTGATGGCCTCCCTTGGAGCTATTTGCCAAAGAAGCAACTTTATTTAATTCTGACTTGCTCTAGGTCCCTGTCCATTCCAGGTAAAAATGATTTCTCTGATTTCTTAATGTATGTACACATTGTTTATATCTACCCATGTTGCTTAAGTTGACTGCATAATATATTTACTGAGAATCAAAAACTTCAGTTGCTCGGAAGCATACAGCAAAAATGTGAATCCCAGCTGCACTTCTCATTAACAATGCAACAGTAGACAAATTCTTCACTTGTCTCTCTGGACCTCAGTCTCCTTTGCAGTAAAAACAAAACAAAACACAACAAAACAAACACTAATTACAGCAGTTGTGTAAAGTGGTATACACTTTATAGTGGATATTGCATAAGTTGACCAATGTAAGGTTATTGAATAACATCTGGAAAATACTAAGAGATCAATAAATGTAACTTTTATCTGTCATTGCCTCTGTATAACAAATAACAAACTATGGCATGCATTATAAATTGCTCATTTCTCATGCATCTGTGGATTATCTAAAGGAGCTCTGTTAACCTTGGCCAGGCTCCCCAACTGGTCTGTGCAGTGGCCAGTAGTTGCCTGGATAAGTCGGTGGCTCTGGGAAGCTCTGCTGCAAGCTTCCATTCTATAAGTTGGCAAAGCTACTCTGCTCCTTTATTACTCCTTTTTCATGGGCAAGTATTTAGGCTATGTTTTCCAAGTAGTAAATGGAAGAAGCAAAAGAGGGCATGTCCACACAAACAGTAAATATTTCAAGTTCCTGCTTACATTATGACTGATAATATTCTATTAGCCAAAAAATTTATATGGCTAAGCCCAAAGGCAAGAAGGGAAATATGTCCTTCCATGAACATGAAAAGGTGTATCGGACTGAATAATTTTGAACAATAATTCAAATTAAATTATCACTTATAAGGGAAATGAAAATCAAAACCATAATTGTATACAATCTTATACCAGTCAGAATGGCTTTTTTTTTTTCTGGACATTTATTGGGACAAAATGAAAACACTAATTCACAATGATATATGTACTTCTGTGTTCATTGCAGCATTATTTATAGTAGCCAAGATATGGAAGCAATCTAGGTGTTCTAGGTGTTCATTGACCAATGCATGGATAAAGACGATATGGTCTATATAATGGAATATTACCCAGCAATAAAAAATAATAAAATCATAAATCATGCAACTTGTGACAATATGGATGGACCTACAGAGTATTATGATAAGGGAAATGAATCAGAAAGAGAAAGACAAATACCAGATGGTTTCCCTTAGAAGTGGAATCTAAAATAAGTAAAACAAATAAACAACAAAACAAAACAAATATAGACTTACAGAAGCAGAGATCAAACTGATGGTTGCTGGGGCAGTGATGGGTGAAAAAGGTGAAAGGGAATAGAGTAAATGATAATGTGATGCATTTGTAAGGTGACAGGTGATCACCAGAGTTAGGGCAATAATCACGTTGTAAGGTATATAAATGTTGAATCACTATATTGTACACCTAAAACTAATACAATGTGCCAACTATACTTAAATAAATATGTAAATACAATATACATAAAGTTATATTTAACTTTATGTATATAAATAGTTAACTATTAACTAAAGTTAATGTATTTTCAATGTGAGTTCTTGTCTGCTTTGCTCATTGTATTTACCATTAAAAGCTTTGAGAACATCAGAGCACCTAGCATTAAATCTTGCCTACAGTAAAATAAGATTTGAAGTTTTAAAGCTGGAAAAGATACAGTTTCAATAATCATATGTATTTGTTGATAGTTTGATTAATTGAGCTATTTGTCATTGAAGGAAGAATGTGCTTCAACATTATCACTAGAGCAGCAGTCAGGAGTCATTTATTATCATTGTAAGTCACTATCAAATATTAAACTACTTTGCATTTTGGGGAGAGAGGAAAAAATTTATACAAAGTACAAATAATGTATTTTCCCTTAGATAAATCTGACAGTCATTACAGTCACTTTTGGAAGAAAAAAAAAAAAAAAAACACCTCTCACATATTGTGATGTATAACTTTCCATGTCTTAAAAGCAATGTGTGATGGCATTAGAGTTGCAAGAATTAAGCAATTCTTAATATTAATCCCAAATGTGCATACTTTAAAAATAAGACTATATTATTAGAAGAAAATTCAGTAACCCTTAAAAGTAATATGGGATAAAATAAATGATCACAACTCCTATGAAGAAAAAGGGTATGTTATTCTTATTTTAGCCAAATTCTGTCTTCCAGAGGCAAATCTATCTAACAAAATAACTGATACTAATACAGTTCTTAGGGAAAACTCCTCCTGATTTTACAGGAAAATTTCACAGTTACAATAATTGTTATTAATTAAATAATGTGTCATAATATACTATTTTATAAAATTTACTAATAAGAAAACATTTGGTCAATTTTAGCTGATATATAATAAAAACTCATTCAGCAATCCACCAGACAAGAATTTATGAAAGTAATCCCATCTAAACTTACATCAATACATATTTATAGAATGAATGTAAAAGGTCAAAGGATAATGTCAAATAATAATTCTTAAATATTGTACTACTCTGAAAGCAATTCTCTAGTTCATCACTCTCCCTTTTTATACAATGGATCCAAAATATAGTTTCAAATAGCTGTGATAATAAATTTAGTTATAAACAAGTCATAATTTTGCATTACATAGATATGATTTTATATACTATTATTGCTATAATTTTAAAAAATAATTTTATTAAAAAATTACAAAATTATATATATATGTATTTTGATTTGGTCTTTCTGTTTTAGAAATTTTAGGTGAAGAGTGAATACATTTTTGACAGTGAGCTATCAAAATATATATTAGGCCATCACCCTGAAACAAATGATAGCCTTTTAAGTATTTGAGACATGAACATTTTTTTATAAGATATATTAAATTTTAATGGTATTTCTATGTAAATTCAAGTTAATGGAAACAACTACCATGTGCAGAGATAAGAGGTTACAATTCATAAAATTAGTGTAATTTCCTAGCTTGTTGTTCTTTTTCCCTTTTCTTTTGTAAAATGCTTTCTGCATATGACCTTCTTCTGTTTCCTTTACCTGAATCACAATTATTATTGATACCAGTAGGATTAACAAAGATATTGACATACCATATAGTGAAACTCATTTTTAACATTCAATTTGTAAACATTTTTATCTCCTTTTTAATAAAAGTATTCTGTGGATTTTTTATGGATCTTCCTGGATTGCACCCACATGAAAAGTTTTTGTGTTGAAAACTACTAATCACAGGGCAGTTCTTCTACTGCTCTTTCTATGGGCCAAATCCCCCAAGATTCTGAAGATTTTAATCCCTAAATCCCTGGAGCTCAACTCTGTTTGCTTCACCTGGAGAAGAAAACCCAAGCAGATGCCTATTCAGCCTGTTTTGTACATGTGATAAAAGGGTTCTGAACAAAATAAATTTAGGAGGGTTAGGTTGGCCAGTCAAGAGAGAAGGCAGCTGACAAAGGGGAGAAAGAAACAAAGTGGCGACTCTAAAATAATTACATATCTGTCAATTCCTTTTCTTCCTGTTAAATACTCACCTATTTTTTCCCCTGTGAAAAGTTCATTTAAAGCTGTCTCCCTCTTACTATATTAAAAAACCCACATGCATTCAATAGTATAATACAAATCCAGAATGTTTTCAAATTTCCCTCTTTTGTGGGTTTTGAATTGACAGCTCTATAATTAGGGATAACAAAAAAGAGGGGAATTAATAAGATTCAAATACAGGGCCCCAGTCAGAAATCTGGAATGGGGAATAGGGGGAGAAAGAAAATCAAGGGGTGTAAATCATATAATTTTATTAGACTGGGAAGATAGATGTTCAAATTTTATACAACTAGTTATTTGTTTAGATTTTATACAATTTAGAAGTTCAGGTTTCTGTATATCATAGAAACCTTAAAATTGATTCTCAGACTCCAATATATATTTATTGATCTGAAATTCAAATTTGGTCAAAAGTTTCACCAAATACTTGGTTCATTAAAATGTCTCCATTGCTAATCAATCTCCTGGACCATAGGTTAATTAAATATAGCTCTCATCACCAGAACAAAAGACTTGGGAACTGAGATGCAAGCACCCTCCCTGCTTCATATCATTATTTTAAGCAAAAATCATTGACTTTCATCCCAGAGAACTCTTCTTGATTTTTAGAACATGTTCTTTCATTCTTTACCTGTTTTGTTTGTTTGTTTAAATTAACCCATTTGGTGTTAAAAAGGACTTAAAAAATCATGTAGAATATGTCTGCCTTTTAATTTTTTATAGTATCTGTCAAATTGTATTAGATTTCTTCTACTTATTTTACTTATTTAACATATTTTCTTAGATATTTCTGATTTAGAAGAGATTTCATAGTATGTATGATCTTCTTCCATTTGGTAAATAAAACCTACAGTGAAATAGTACTGACAGTTATTTAGATGTTTATTTAGTCATTTATTAAATGTTAATGAAACTTACTTGTCAAATGTAAATTGTGTGGGATATATCTTTAACAAATAATTTTAAGGAAATTGAAATAAAATTGAAATAAATAGTTATCAGGAAACTGTCTTTAGTTATCAACTCTGACACTTTTTACATATCCTTACCAGTTCATTTTAAATATTTGTTGACAATGCAGATCTCTATCATTCAGATAGTAAAAGACTAGTGGGGAATATTAACAACCAAGTGCAAAGTAATTTTATATAAACTCTAAAAGATCCAAGAAACTTGTAAATATGTAGCATGTAGTGGAGATAAATATATGAAAATCATTGGTCCTACCTAGAATGACTAGGGCAAGCATTAGAAAGAAAAACCTTTAGCCCAGAGTTTTGTGAGACAAAAAAATTTCAGCAACCAAAAGAAAAACAGGTGCTCCCTACAGACAGAAGATTCAGCCTAGCCAAAAGTAGGATAGAAGTGGGAGCATCTGATGCTTAGGGTCTAGATCTAGATGCAGTTACAAAGAAGAGAGCCCAAAAGATAGTTATCAGTGAAGGTGAATGGAAAAGCCTTGCCTAGTGGAAAAAACTTTATAACATGGAGACCAAGGGGTTTCAAACTTTAATATCATAAATTCACCTATAGACTGTTACAATGCAAATTCATGAATCTCTTCTTCAGGTAGATGCATTCAAATGATCCAAATTAAGATCTAGGGATCTGCATCTTAATAATTAGCCCCAGTCAGGACTGTTATAGGCAATGTGAAGCCACTGAAAGATTAAATTAATGAATTGACATGATAATCTGATACAGATTGTAGAATAACAACTCCATCTTCAATATGAACAATGCTATGGAAAGGGAAAACTTTAAAAAATTATTTCTAAAAGTTATTAAAAAGATTGTTCATTTCTGTAGTGTCTTTCTAAAAACAGGGATTTAATTCATATAATTGAATGCTAAGAAGACATATTTTCTCTCCCTGTGGCTTGATAGCTAGTTCTTAGATGAAAGCCATAAAACAACGCATATTACCCTTTATTTCTGATTTCCAACATAGTCAAATACAAGTTTTGCATTAAAGCTATATTTAGCCTCAAGTTTTAGGAAAAATATTTTTCTATATTGTGCTCTGTGTTATTAATATTTCTTAAGTCTTTGCTCTATATTTGTAGCTTTCATGGCAAGCTACTCCTAATGTTTCAAAGAATTAGTGAGCACTAAAAATATAATTAATAATCAATGTTTTGTTTGCTTCAATACCACCTTTGTTATTTTCCTCTGGCCTCGAAGAGTATGAGAAAAATTATTTGCATATTTTGTTTCTGACAACTATATAGGAATTATGGCCAACAAGTAAATCAATTAGGTAGCATTGACAATGATAACTTAAAATAAGAATTAGGATTGGGTTATTGATGTGTTATATATCTGTGATCTAGGCTTCATTTAGAAAAATAATACATTAGGCATCAAGGTGTTCACTTCCAATAGATCATTCAAATGAATAGTTTCACGCCCAACTCAGCATACAAAAGCACAAAAAGTTAAAATATTTACCACCAGTGTTTTCATTAAAATAAAACTAAACATGTTTATTGCGAACAGTATTTTTTAAGTAATTTTTTTTGTGCCTCAATATCTCTATTGTTTTTTATTGAACTCCTTTCTTCTTATCAACTTCTTATTTTCAGCCTGCACCATTCTAAACCTTATCTTATTGGGTTTTTTTTCAAGCTACCTCCTGTACTTTAACATTTATTTACTTTTTTGTTTGTTTGTTTGTTTACTTATTTAGTTTACTCTTTCATCTCTAAATAGTTCTTTCTGCATCCTTTATCCTCTTCTTCTTCTTCTTCTTTTTTAATGTTTGGTCTTCTGAGAATTTTGAACATTTTTTAGTTTATCCCCCAATAATTATTTTCTTTGTGATACATCTTCAACAATCAAACTCTTATTTTTATAAATTTTAAAATGATTTTGTTTGTTGCTTATCATTCTTTAGTGCCTCATTTTCTCTATAACTTAGCAAAACATAAACCTAAAGGATTTATTTCATGTTCTTAACTGTAAAATTATGAGTCTACATAACATTTCTAGAATAACTCTTATAGGTGGCTCTATTACAAGACTTTCAAATCTAAGACCTTCAAGAATTAACATTTGGTCATTGCTTCCTACCCCTCAATAATAGGTCATAAAATTTATATAAAAGCTTTTTCGAGGACACACAATCAGTACTAATCCCAATAAATAAGATGTGAATTACTAGAATTTAATAGAAACTAATCACAATTTTTGAATGGCTCTCTTGTTACTTGACAAGGTTACATAATGGAAAATAATGTAGCAAAGGCATTTTATTAATTCACTTAGTTGACTACACAAAATTACTTTGAATCAGCCCATCTCAGAAGTAATTTTCCATAAATACAGATGAAAGAGCATCACTGCAATCAAACAATAAATTTATAGACAGAAATTAAGATATTTTAAAGTTCTATTAATCAACCAATTAAATTGAGGGTGAATACTTCAGAATGTTTTCAACATTGAAGAGACTTTGTTAAAGGAGAGGGAATTTGACATATGGTTAGCATTTTTCTCAAATGGCCTGAAAGCTAAAGCTTCTAAATAGATTATTGCAACATACAGCATTGAAGAAATCTATAAAAAATATAGTATCAAGGCAAAAAACCTACCACATCCCAGTAAATAATCTATTTTTTACCTAATAACGCTGTTCATATTTCTCTGGTGCTCAAACTCCTTATATATTTTATGTTTTTCTAATTGAAAAGACAGAATTTATCTTTACTACACTCTAAGAAATGAGTACAGTGAATTGTCATCATTTTCATCTTAAAGTCTGAGAAAAAAGTACAGATAATGATTATTTTAATTATTTGAAAGCATGTATATTTTCCTTACATTAATTCAAAAGAGAACACCCATTTTCATTGTTGAATTTCAGAAGTTTTACTCTCTTACAGATATAGAGCTGCTTGAGCAAAATATTTTTAAACCATAAAACTCTACTTGATTTCTCTTTGCAGAGCTGTTAAAAATAATAACCCACTCCAATAAATTTTAAAGATAAGGCCAGGAAATACAACTAAATAAAAATACACTTGTAAAAGTGATATACCTGGTAATCACAAGAGTAATTTCCTTTTGCTAAACTATCAATCCTAGGTCTTAATTCAGCTATATTTATCACTAGAGGATTCATAAAACTCCCTCAAGTTTTTATAGATCTTTTAATGCAACACCATTTGAATAGTAATAGAAATGGTGACATTTTTTATGGATTACTTATGTTTTGAGGTCAGATTTTGTAATGTTCTCTAATGTACCCATATTTAGGGCTAAAATCAAACATGTAATGCTTGGCATTGCCCTTCATCTGCTTTATGATCACTCTCCCTTGGGATGTTTTATTTACCAGTAAAGGTGCAAGGCTTTCAGACATATCAAACAGAGATCATTTAGTTTTTTCTATTACATTTTCCTTGCTTCCTGTTGTGGCTGCCTATATAAGCAGTGCTGACTCTAGGCATGATATACTATGTTCAAATATCTTAGGTTTTCTCAAGAATTGAAAAGTGTTAGAATTAGAACAATGCCAAACAAACAAAAAACAAGCTGCCCGTTTCCTGTTTCATCAAAAATTGTACAAGTTTTATTTAGCAAAATACAAAAAACCAAATCAATACTTTTCGAGTAAATATTTAGAAACCCCCAAAACCAGAATTAGTTATGAAGAGACACAATCAAATAAACTAAAGACATAGAACCTCAAATAAAAATAAAAACATGTCATTATCAATATTTTAAATTCCTTATTTTAAGGCAAAGCTAAAGATTTCATTTGACTATATGTTTATCCACTGCTTTCATTTTATCCACTGCTCATTCATGTAACTCATTCTGAAATCATAAGTTCAAGTACTCATATACCATAAAACAGCTTCATGGAGTCACAGACACTCAATTTATTCTTACTCATAGCTTAGTTTTAGTTTCTTTTTCTCAGAACAATGCCACTCTCCTGACATTGCAGCACCCTCCTGCCTGTGGTTACAATCTCTACATTAGGCTTTTACACTTACTTTCTTCCCTTTTCTTCTGAGTAGCTGATTCATTATGATAAAAAACAAAACAAAACAGACTATTACAGTATAGGTTATGTACAGTAAAAGAAGTTAATATATCTTGATAAGGTAATTATAAATACCTCCTTTCCATCTTTAACTGGTATTCACTTTATCTATAAGTTGATAAACTGAAAAGTTCTCTTTCTTTTTCTTTCCTGTTTTTTTTTTTATTTTATTTTTTCAATTACAGTTTATTTTCAATATTATTTTGTATTAGTTTCAGGTGCACAGCACAGTAGTTAGATAATCATATACTTTCCAAAGTGTTCCCCCAATTTTTTCTTACCCACTTGACCTCATACATAGCTATTATAATAATAGTGACTATATCCCTATGCTGTTGTTTACGTCTCTATGACTATTTTCTAACTACCAATTTGTACTTTTTAATCTCTTCACATTTTTCATCCAGTCTCCCACTCCTCCTCCTCTGACAACCATCAGTCTGTACTCTCTCAGTGTCTGTTTCTATTGTTTGTTTACTTATTTTGCCCTTTAAAGTCCACATATAAGTGAAATCATGTTATATTTGTTTTTATCTGGCTGATATATTAGTAGATAAAAATAGCTGTGGTACATATGTGTATGTACAGTGGAATTTTATTTGACGATAAAAAGGAATGAAATCTTCTTATTTGTAATAGCATGGGTGGACCTAGAATAGTTTTCATTGTATGTGCTGGTTACCAAAATGACCCCAAGAACAAAGGCAAAGTGAGAGGGAAGAAAGAGGCAAACTACTTCACGTGGCTAAATGGCAGTTTTAAGAAGCAGGGGGAAGTACTTAAGAAGCTTGTCTTGGCTGGCCATAACACAAACAGATCTATGTATCTGCTCACTAGAATCCTAAAAGTTTAATAGAGGCCTTACCTGGGTTCCATCACTTACACTGTCCAGATGGATTCAACACCATATTGCTCTCTCAAGGCTGAGTTCTTAAAAACAGTCATTTCCTGTTGTGAGAATGGTGGGCAGAGCATACAGTCCAGGGAAAGGGCCAGGGTTGAGGAGCCTGCTAATTGCCCAGGTCCAGCGTATGAGTCAACCTATGATTACATTCTCTTAATGACTTTCTTCAATGCTCCATCCCTCATGGCTGGCTCTTACAATCTTACACATTCCCCTCCTGTATCGTGGGCTCTGAGCCGTTTGCCAGGGGATTCACTAGAGTGGAAGGGGGATGGTTTATTGGCTCTTTGGCTGCATTGGAGGCTGAAACTACAGAAACAATGGAGGCGCATGTGAGAGAAAACAGAGATTAAGATAATTATTTTCAAAATAAGTCATAATTTTTTATACCCAGAGCTTCATAAGCCCACCCATTGATTTATTAAGTCCCCTCTGCTGGAAGTCGGATCCCACCCAGGGCATTCACTTGTATCATCGTGTGATTTAATAAAGATGACACCTTAGCAGATTCATAAATACACAACAGTCTGTTTGATCAATGGCACAGGTGCCTCCTTAACAAGGCAGTAATCATGTCCAAGGCCATCCTATTTGGGAGGACAGTTTTTCTCACTAGAGACATTTCAGTGTTCTGTAAGGACAGTCTTTGCAGGCTATTATTTAAGGCATGCTGGGTGAATGTAGTAAAGCTTCAACGTGGGTGTCGTAACTTCTCCCAGGCCAGTGGAAGGGACAAAGATGGAGACAAAATAGAAAACAAAGCATGCTCACCTGGCCTTGAGGAAAGGGGATTGGCAATTTTTGTTAGCATAGGGTGGATTCTCCCCTGTTTCCAGAGAAAATCCAGGGTGCAGTGGCTCAACCACCCAGATAGAAACCATGGCCAAAACCACTGGATACTATTTGGACTGCCCAATGCATACCTAGGCAGTGCAGCCATTCAGTACCAAACCCATTTCTGTCTTTAAATGTGATGGAATGACTACACATATTCCACCCATATTTCTGGTGCAATTGGATTGGTTTCATGTGGAATCATTATTCTTTTCTTAACATAGGGGTGCCTGGGTACTCAAATGTCCATAACCTGGGGTGAGTCATAGGAACCCATCCAAAATCAATGTAGGCACCATGGATATGATGATGGTATTTTTAGGATCATTTGATATTCAGGTTAATGGGCTCCCTGTGTAGTCTGACTGATCAGGAATGAGTACCATGCCCAGTGTTATTAACAGCGTATGACACAGGCCAGGTCTCTGGATCAATATTGGTAATAATAGATGAATTAAGAGTATTAGTCCTTGCTTGACCTTTCTTAATGTATTGCTTTAGGGACTTTCCATTCCCTCCTGGAGTGGTGAGCTCCATAGGGCAATCCTGAAGATCTAGAGATGGGCAGCTTCCTACATTCCCAACAATTGGATTGGTTTCTTTGTTAAGCATATGAGTGGACCCATTGTAGAAGATGTTTCCATCAAGTATCCACCCCTAACCAGACACCATAGCTGAAATCTAAGGTCAAAATGACAAATATTTAATAGCGACATCTATGAGAAAGTCTTTCTCGTCTGTAAGAATTATATTTCTGTCCTGATCCTTAGTTGTTAAGGTGGCTTCAGCTTTAAAACTTTGGCCAGGTTGTGCAATCCAGACATGGAGGCCTGGGGCAACAACCTGTCAGGCATGAGGAGATAGACTAGGGACAGGATATGCCAGATCAGCACCCCTACCTTCCCTCATCTTTCAATGGAGCATGTCCATCCCAGGTATGCAAAACAACAGGATCCCAGTAAAGATTGAGAGCTTACCCTTCACCCAAGGGTGCAAAGAAATTTATCCTTACCAGTGGACATCCCATAGCAAATTCAATAGATAGCACCTTCCCCTGCCATAATGGGGCTTGGTGTTCTCAGAAGCATAGCACATTGATCCACAGTAAGAGTGTGGACAGTGACTTTTACCTGTCACTTCCATAATGTTACAGTTTGGGTATCTTTTCATGGGTCCCCTGTCTAGCATATGGAGTAATAGGCCCTACTGGCTGATCATTCAAATGTATTAAAGCCTGGACAGTACTTTTCATTCACTCAGCCAAGGTGGTTTTTACCTGTTAGTAATTTAATCTGCTACTTTAATATTTCATCTAGAAATAGAAAACTCACATATATCATATAGTCATAGACATACACAAACCCATAGACAGATATCAGTAGAAATTCCATTGCTTTCACTCCAAATTTTAACCATGTATCAGAAACAACAATATAAAATTTAATAGTTTATAAATAATCTGGCAGATAGAACAGGTTATGGTGACCAGGCAAATGGCTAAAGTTTGTGTTTTTGTTTTTTAACTAATATTTGTGGGGAGACTTTTAAGATCTGTATTCTCCCTTCACCAATAATCTTATGAAATCTGTGGACTAGATTTTGGGTAAGAAAGCTTCTATAAGCAGTCTATACTTTAAAAACCCTCTTCCCCACTTTATTCTTCAGTCTCAGGCAATCCTGGGTAGTGTTCTGTTCATGTGCCAGGGCATTTATGGTTCAAAGACATACTATTCACAACTTCAAAGGATGAGAAAGAATGCAAGTTTTCATCCTAGGCATTATGAATATTTTTCTACTTTCAAAAGTGGAGGGTGGCCCTGGCTGGTAGCACAATGGATAAGGCGCCGGCCTGTGAACCCAAAAGTCATAGGTTCGATTCCCCAGCCAGGGAACATAACCAGGTTGCAAGCCAGGTCTGTAGTCAGGTCTGTGGCTGGAGGCAGGTGAAAGGCAACCATACATTGATTTCTCTTTCCCTCTCTGCCTTTCTCCCTTCCTCTCTTTCTAAAAATAATGAAATAAAATCTTAAAAAAAAAAAAAAAAAAAAAAGTGGAGGGTAACTAGTATTTTAAAATTTTCCTATATTAGAGGCCGGGATGTATGAGGCTTACATGTCCATTTCACTGCCCATCATCATAACATTCTTCCCTTCCTTCTCACATTATCTCAGGTATTCCACCCATTAGCACCTGAATCAGGCTTTGTCTCAAACTTTAGGACTGTAGGCCACTTCAGCCTGTGTCCATCTTGCTTTGCAAATAATGTCCTGCTCTCCCATCTGCATGCCACTGTGAAGCTAGCAGAGGAGTGGACAGCTGTAGGTTCTTCTCCTACCTCAGCTCTTCTTCCAACTTTCTAACTGCACTTTTCAGCTTCTAGTGAGGCTGAAATCATTACAGCTGGAGGCCAGCCCACTGTGAACTGTACTTCTTAGCCACATACGCCCCACGCTATTCCTCAAACAAGTGCAGGAAGCCAGCAGGCTTCTTCCAGGCATTTAAATATTCAGGTGATGGTGCACAGCCTCTGACCAATGGCCAACCTACCCACATAGAGGTCAATGGCCAACTCAAGATTTCTACAGCAAATGCCTTTTCCCCAAAACCCTTATCTTTGGTCTGATCATATTGCCAACTGTAGGTTGGAAGCCCAGCCTTCATACCTCAAGGGCAGGAAGAGATGGAAGAAAGAGGCAGACCACTCCAGATGGGTGGGCGGCAGGTTTGCAGAGCAAAGGAACTTAGGCAGCTTGCCCTGGATGTGGAAGATGAGTAGATTTCTTCATCTGCCCACCAGAATCTTAAATGTTTTTAGAGAGGCTATTAAAGGTCTGGTTGTCTCACATTTACTGCCCAGATGGTCTTAAACCACATAGCTCTCTTAAGGCTGTATCCTTGAAAAGGGTTCCAGCGGTGCGAATGGTGAGCAGAACCTACTGTTGCAAGGACAAGGCAGGGGTTAGAAGCCTCTGTTTGCCTGGTCCAGCTTAGCAGGTCAACTGGTGGTCATGTCCTCTTTCTGATCCCTCCAACAGTGTGTGTGAGAATATGCCACCTCAAAATAAGCCACTTTGGCCTCAGGATTACTGAGCCTGCAGATGAAAAGAGTGCTCTGATCTCTCCCTTTTCTTTCTGACAGGAAAGAAGACTCTCTGTACCAGGAGGAAAGAAACATTCTCATCACCAGAGATGGCGCTCCAGACCAAGAGAAATTGGTACAAACAGATCTTGTTAAAATAACGTTGTTGTTGTTGTTTTAATTTTATTTTATTGTTGTTGTATTACATTTATCTCATTCCCCCACCACTGCTCTCCCCTGCCCCACCCTTTAAAATAACTTTTATCTCCTGTTAGTTTCCCCATATATTTTAGCTACTTTTCTTTGCTCAACAAGGTATAAAAGCATGAAGCTTTGGCATTTCCTTTGGTCTCCATTTTCTTATGAGGGTTCCTATGTCCCCTAAAATTTACACGAAGTAAATCTGTAGGCTTTCTCTCATTACTATGGTTTATGTCAATTTAATTCTCTGGTCAAGCTGAGGATGCTAAAAGGGTATAGGGTAAACTTTTGCCTCCCATAGATGTGCATAATGTAAAAGTAAATGAAGTGAGTAAAACAAGCTCTGAATCCACATTCACTGTCCTTTACTTGATTGTCAACAACAGGGTAAGTGTGGGTGGGGAAATGGAGAACACTTGTGCACTGTTGCTTGGATTGAAAATTGGCACAGCCTTTATGGAATACAATATGGAAGTTTCTCACAAAACGAAAAACAGAACTATCCTTTCATCAGCAATTCCACTTCTGGGTATGTACATGAAGGAAATCAAATCACTGTTTTAAAGAGATATTTGCACTCCCATGTTCCTTGAAAGGTTATTTTAAAATCCAAGATATGGAAATAGCCTAAGTGTCCACTGATGGATAAATTATAAAAAGTGTGGTGTGTGCACACATGCACACACACATATTCAGGTTTGAAAAAGGAAGAAATCTTTCTATATGTAACAACATGGATGAAACCGAAGGATCTTATGTTAAGGTAAATAAGGCAGAGTAGGTTCTCACTTATGTGGAACATAAAATGAAAAAGGCAAAGCCATATAAACAGAATAGAATGGTGGTTGCTATATAAAAAACTGGGGGGCAGTGAGAGAAATGAGTGGATATTGGTCAAAAGATACAAACTTTTATTTATAAAATGAGTAAATTCTGGAAATCTAATATAGTATCGTGACTAGCATTTTTGTTTGGTCCAGCTTTATTTAAATATAATTGACATAAAGTTTAAAATATTTAAAGCATACATTGTGGTAATTTGATATGCATGCACATTGTGAAAGAATTCCCTCATCTCATTAATTAACACATCCATCACTTCACATATATATCTTTTGATATTGAATACAGTGTTATGAAGTGTAGTCACTATATTTACATTAGATCCTCAGACCTTATTCATTGTATAGCTGAAACTATACAAATTTTTTACCAAACTCTCTCAAATTTAGATGAATCAACTTAAATTACAAAGATTATTCGGGATTATCTGTATAGCCCCAATGTAGTCACAAGACTCTTTATGGGTAGGGTGATGGGCAAGAAGCTCACCCCTAAGGTCTGCAAATGTATGTAAGGCATTTTTTTCATAAACAATTATTTCATAAATAATTATGCTGCTATATACTTTCTGTAGTGTTTCATTTTGTTTGCTGCCTATAGATTTTTTAAGTCATGAGTGACATAAAATCATATTCCTAAAAGAGAAACCATCCTGTCTCTTGCTAATGCCTTGACAGATTCCTACATTTCCCTGAGGCAATATTGCCTACTTTGTACTGGTTTTCAGTGATACAATAATAATAGAGTGTTATTCTTGATTGTAATTCATTTTGCTTGCATCTCAATCTTGCTGTATTTGAATGTATACAAAGAATACTAATCACTCTATTGTATGTATTTAATCTTTGTCATAAATAAGCATCTTTATTTGGATATGCATAATTTTCACTAACATGTGCATAAAGAAAAAGTCAGACACTAATTACTAGTAATTTTTTCATAACGTATAAGGTTCTTCACTTGAGGGTGATTTTTTCCCCTTAATTATTTTTGTTTACTTGTTAGGTTGACTTTCCATTCATTATGCCCTTCTTAGGGGATATATCAATTGTAGCATTTAATCAAGAAGGCAAACTAGAGAATCTCAGTCAAAAACTGTCAATTCTGATGAATAAACTGTCAATTTATGAATATACTCAGAAAAAATCTCAATCTGAGGAGCTAAAAATGTAGTCACTTACCCTTTTAACTAAGTCTCATATCTTCCCTCCATTCCTAAATCATAAAAATGTGAATTATCAGCCCTGCTGGTGGCTCAGTGGATAAGGCACCAGCCTGTGAACCCAAAGATCTCTGGTTCAAATCCCAGCCAGAGCACATAAGAAAGTTGCAAGCCAAGTCTCTAGCCAGATCTGTAGCTGGAGTCAGGTGAAAGGCAACCATACATTGATGTTTCTCTCCCTCTCTGCCTCTCCCCTTCCCCTCCTCTCTGGAAAAATAAATAAAATATATTTTTTTAAAATGTGAATTATTAAAGATCCAATATTTTACATTTAATACATAAAATTACATACAAATTTTACATATTTTTTCAAGTGTTGTTTATCAAAGAACTAGACATATTTTTGATAAAAGCTATAAAACAAGTTACATTTTCAGATAAACAATTAACAGAGCACCACAACTGTATTTTGTTCCTTCTTCAATTCTCTCACAATAACCTTATTCTGATATGTGTGTAAATCTGCAATCACTTTCTTTCTTTCTTTTTTTTTAAAGATTGCAAAATGTTTTATTTATTTTTAAGATTTTATTTATTATTTTTAGAGAGCGGGGAAGGGAGGGAGACAGAGAGGGAAAGAAACATCAATGTATGGTTGTCTTTCACCTGCCTCCAGCTATAGGCCTAGCTGGAGACCTGGCTTGCAACTTGGTTTTGTGTGCTGGCTGGGAATTGAACCAGTGACCTTTGGGTTTGCAGACCAGCACCTTCCCCATTGAGCCACCAGCCAGGGCCTTCTGCAATCACTTTCTATCTAAAAAACTTGTGAAATGTCTGTGTTCAATGGCAAGAAATGAGCTACGCTTGCTAACTGTACTTGGGTTTCAGTAGGGTTTTCAACTAAAGTTATCAATCTATAACTACAGAGACAACTTTTGAATACCATGCTCTGGATATTCAGCTGCTACTTTATTTTTCTCCTGATTACACTTAAATCTCTGAAGATCATGTCCTAGGTCTCATTCCATCAACTTCAATCTAGCCAAAAAAGTTCTGTAATAATAAATGCTATCCTTTCTTCATGTTGGTGATACTTTTGTATCAAATCTTCATAATATATCTGTTTGAATATGTTACAAAGTAATTTTTGGTATAATGTGATATAGGCTATAATGAGATAGAAGAATTGAAGGAATTAATTAGTGGTCCAACCATCTAACATATGGAATCTCTGAAGTCTGTCACTTCTTTTGTTTCCGAAGTAATTTGAATTTAACTTTCTTACCCCTTCATTGAATCTCTCATGTGTATATAGACACATTTCAGACTTGAGGAAGTGCCAGGGGTTCTACCACCTATTGCCATGTTGCAAAGAACCATCCTCACAGCAGCTCTGCTCTGAACTTTCAAAGCTAATATATATTTGTGAAATATTTTGCATTATCTCATAAGCATGGCAATGTAAGTCATTATTGTTATTTTCCCTATGTTGCTCATGAACAAACTAAGAATTAAGAAAGTAAAATAAATTGCCCAACACGATATAAAACCTCTAGTAGCTTAATCATATTCTGAATCTCCTGCACTTCATGGTTGTCTATTTTCTCAGCTACAGTGCCACCCACGCCTTCCCTAAAATGGAATAGAAGGATAATATTAGCATGAATATATTTTCTCATTTGATCCTGATAATGGTGAAATGGGCAGGAAAAATATTTTAGTTCCTTTAGTAATTGTGCTGGGACAGGCAAACTGGGATATGTTCACCATAATTGTAAGAAGCATTGACACCATTTGTATTTGTTTCCTAGAAAGAATTGTTTGCCTTCGTGTCATTATGTGCTGATCTGTAAAGACCCACAATATAATTTGAGGTCAGTGCTGTTGTACTTTCTCCATTTCATTTTTTCTTTGCAGTGGAATTATATAATTTCTGTGTGCCAAAGCACATTAGGAGGGGATAATTTGTGAGGAGATGAGGGGCAAATTAAGCTAAATTTTGAATCAGTATGTTTCCAAATATTTTATGCTTGTATTGAGGAGTTTGGTTTGCAATAAATTTAGCTGCTATGTGTTGGGACTAAAAGGAATAAAAAATGTCTATGACTCTCTTAGCTACCTTAAAAATATTTGCAATAGCCGCTCTTTCATTTAGATTCATTTAGAGACACATATGGGAAATGAAAAGCAACCCCAGGAAGATCAAGTCCATTGGCTTTCTCTTTCATAAACACAGGCAACTGTGCAAGATTCAAAATCTGATTAAAAACAAATTAATTTTACTAAACATGACATATAAACTATGCTGAAGTGTGACATGCCATAAGGTGTTCTTAATGGGAAGAATTAATATACTTTCATGCATTTCATTTCCAAGGGGGAAAGCACACACACAACTAAGCAAAAATGCATTGTGAATCTCTTAACCATGCCCTATACATCTGTCAGGATGCCTATCAATGCAGTAAATTTATGCACTCAACAAGTATATTTTGAGCCCCTACTGTGTGCCAGAGCATAAATTTACAGGGCGAAGCAGGGATACAGACCTTAAATTTGTAATCAACCAAAAAGTAAACACCAAAATTGTGAAAACTAATGAGTGAAATAATAGGAAATAAACAGGTAGCACTGACTAAAACCAGGTGATCAGGATTAGGCGACGGAGTAAATCAGAGTAAGGGGTCAGGTGGCAACATGATAGAGGTCTGGAGCCTGAAAGAGCATAGAAACCAGTAGCACAGTCATTATTTTCATCATAGCATGCAATGTTTCAATACAAAGAAGGCAAAACTTTTGTTTGTTTTCCTCTTCAAGCAAGAATTTTACAACCTCCTAAATGAATTTCATTTATACAAGATGAAGAAGTTCTAAAAATCTTCTGTATAACATAGTGCCTATAGTTAATTCAATATTGTTCACTTAGAATTCACCTTGAAAATTACTTTAAAAAATGACCAGTCTGTTACCATGATCTTGGACTTCCAGCCTCTAGAGTTTCTGGGTTTACCTGGACTTCATTCCATTGGAATCACTCAAGATGGAGCCCCAGACCTTACCCTGCATTTTCTTGGAAAATGCTGATTTTCTTGGAAAGCTTGACCATCAGCAACATGAAGACAGGGACAAATTCTGATCTGTTCAGTGCTGTTCATCTAAAAGTAGGTTATATGCTACATGCCTCATAAGCAGTAGTTGAATCTGGAACAAATGTTCCATTTAAATTCTATAGTTATTACAAGACAGTAAAAGGAGACTATGAAGGTAAAGATGCCAAGGACCCATCAAACCAAAAAAGAGGACATGGAGTGGAAAGAAAATCCAGTGAATTACCAAAGACAGAGAATTTTGTGACCCTTAATTTGAGTAAGACTATTCTCTTACTCAGGTGGATTGGGAACCTAATGAAGAATCTATGTTTGGATTTCTTTTCAATGCAATGTTGGAAACAGATTGCTTTTCACAAACTGACTAGCTATAGTAGATATTACATATATATATATATATATATATATATATATATATATATATATGGTCAATACACATAGCTAGTGCTTTCACCTGCTATACTTTCCACTCTTAGTGCAGTGGGACAAGCATTATACTGGAAATAAAAATCCTAGAAATTTATTTCAACCCTGACACAAGCTATATGCTCAAGGGCAAATTCACTAAAATTCTTTAAGTATTTGTTGTGTGGGGGTGAACTTGCTCTTGATGGTCCCTAAACAATACAAACATCAATGATTCAACTCAAATTTCATCATTAAGAAAGTTATTTTTCCCCCCAACCACTGATTGTTTAGCATGGAAGCTTTCATAAAATACCAGATTTTATTATGAGTAAAAACAGAGAAAGAACCCCTGGTACCTATGTAGGACCTTGTAGATCTTCAAAGAGAAATAAATATTCATATTAATCATATTTAGATTACCATAAATGTTTTGTTTTGTATTTTATTTCTATTTTTTTCCATACACACCTATGGAACACTCATGTAACAGAAGATAATAGTTACGTCAAGTAATGATTTTCAAATTTTCCATTCCATGGCACATACAAACTAATTACTAAAATTCTATGACACACCAAAAAATTTACCTTTTTGCTGGTTTGAAAAAACATTGGTATAATTTTGATTCACTCACACCAGACAGTTATTTCTATTGACTGTTGTTATTTTTTATTTTTATTTTTTTTTTGACAGTCTAAGGGAAAAGAGGTCAGTGCCCCTAACTAAATAATCAGGTATTGCATATTTTAAAAATTCCTGTGGCACACGAGTTGAGAATTACTGGTTTAAAGACAATTTGGTCTGTCACAGCATAAATCCAAGAATGTTCCATTCTAATCCTCTTTGATGTAATTAACTAGATTCAACTACATGAGTCAACATATATTTTATTTGGTTTAATAGGACAAAATCTTTATTTTTGTGGTTCATGTGTTCATTTTTTGGTGTGAGAGCATAGATGCTGATTAGGACTTAATTCACTCTGGAGAAATTAAGATATATTAGTGAGAAATAATAATGAGATGAAATGCAAACATGTACAAATCCTAGGTTGCCATGCAAAGCCATGTGTGTATCCTGCTTTCTACTGTGGAACAGAAGGGAATAAGACTAACATTAGTCCTTTAGTATCTCAACTGCTTTCCACGAGTCTTAAGTCATTGCACCAAAAACCTCTGTGATTGATCTAACAAATGCATGTGACTAAGAAAAAAATTCATGGAAAAATCTACAAACATCCCCCAAGCCAGTTTTATTGTATTGCCATGTCTGTCCTCTGGGTCCAGTTTTGAAGTAAAATAACAGTGACCACTCATTGATTTCAGGAATAAGAAGGGATGGCCTGAATCATAGAGCAAGCATGGACTGCTATAAGGTAAAGTGTGGAGACAAAGTCTTTTTTGTGTAATTGTCCCTACTATTATAATTCCCTGCCTGTTAAGGAAGCTAGGAACAAAGAAGGAATAATACAAAGGGTCTCTCATGTTCTCAGAAAGCCTCCAAGAAGATTAGGAGAAAATGTCATTACTAGATAACTTGCAGGGAGAAATGGTGATAAAATTAATTTTGTTAGGAGAAAATTAAACAGAGTGACAATTAATTTGTTGAGTTTAGAGGTATGTTCCCATTTGATTGTATTTAGTGCAAACATTGACTGTTAGCAAACAAGTTATAGATCTGATTTATGACAATAGCAGTAGGAGAGCTTTAAATGAGCCTACTAAAAGCCATTACTTAATGCAATACTTGGCATATTAGCAGCAAATCTGCACCCCCTTTATTCATGAGGAAAGATGCTTACACACAGGGTATGTTACCCAGGAAAATACATTACTGCATGTCATGTAAACAAGAGCACATGTAATTATAGAGCTTTCAGAGCAATGCCATAGAACTGTGCAGCCTTCCCAAGAGCCAACATGGTCAGCTCCTTGTCACTGTCTCTTCTAGGGTGGCAGTCAAGTTCAGCCTCTCTCCACTGGATCCCTGGTATCTTAGTCTTTCCATTACCAGTTCTGCAGCTCCAATGATGTGCATACACATGTTCACACACACAAACCTTACATGACTTTCAAATACAGGTGTATTAAAATTCACGTGACTTTAAAATCATTGATCTCTGGAGAGATGATTCAGATTTTGAATCAATCTACAGAAATTCTCTTTTATTTTCAAATTAATATCTTAGGGTATTTCTTCTACCATCTTGAAATTGTACATTTTAAATCAGCATTATTGAACTATGATTTTTAAAAAGATTCTTTAATTCATTATTTTTATTTATTTATTTTTATTCTGTTATTTTTTTAAAGATTTTATTTATTATTTTCAGAGAGAGCAGGAGGAAGAGAGGCAGAGAGGAAGAGAAACATCAATGTAGGGTTGCCTTTCACGTGCCTTTAGTCTCAGACCTGGCTGGAGACCTGGCTTGCAACCTGGTTATGTGCCCTGGCTGGGAATCAAACCAGTGACCTTTGGGTTCAGATGGCCAGCACCTATCCACTAAGCCACCAGCCAGGGCTGAACTATGATTTTTATATTATAAAATTCACCAGTCTTAAGAGTACAATTAATTGAGCTTGGACAAATGCATATAATCAAGTAACCAACACAAGAATAATAATATTATTTCCAGTACACCAAAATGTACCCTGTGCCCCTTAGATGTCAGTCTGCTATTCCCCCCTTCAGCCACTTGCAAACATATCTACTTTCTGTCAGTATAGCATTACATTCTAGAGAATTTCACTCGATAGAATCATTGACCGTGTAATCTCTTGTGTCTGCCTTTTTCTTAGCATTATCCTTTCAAGATGCACACACTCAGTTGCATAGCATGGGTAGCTTGTGTCTTTTTACTACTGAATTGTATTCCATTATATGTACATAATGTAGTTTGTTCATCCATTCACCAGTTGAAAGACGTTTGGGTTATTTCCACTTTTTGGCTGTTATGAATAAAGCTGCTATGAAAATTAGACTGCCAGTCTTTATGTAAACATGTTTTATTCCCCTTGGATAAATACCCAAGAATGAATTGTTGAGTCCTATGGTAATGCATGTATAGCCTTATTAGAAACTGTTAAAGCGTTACCATAGTAATTTATACATTTTGTATTCCTACCAGCGATACACAATGGTTCTAATTGCTCTATACAATTCTTAAAATAATTAGACTTTTAAAATTTTTAGTTATTTTCATAGTTATATATGATCTCTCATTTTGGTTTTAATTTTCATTTTCCAAATGATTAGTGAAGATGGGCCCCTTTTCATTTACTCATTGGCCATTCTGTATCTTTTTTTTTTTTGGGGGGGGGCATCTCTTCAAATCTTTGCCTCAATTTATAAATTGGGCTTTTTTCTTCTTTTTGATTTCTAAGTGTTCTTTATATAGTCTGGATATGAGTCATTTATCAGATAGATGGTTTGCCGATATTTCCTTCCAGCCTGTCACTTTCTTTTATTCTAAATAGTTTTAAGTTCAACAACATCCAATGTATCAATATCTTCTGTGGTTAGTATTCTCTCTGTTCTAGCTAATCAATATTATTTTACCTAGGTTTGTGAAGGTGTTTCTACAAAGTTAATTTTTATAAGGTTTATAATTTTATCATTACATTTAAGTCTGTAACATAATGATAAGAAATGCCTGTATGAATAAGGTAAGGATTGAGGTATTCATGTTTGTTTTGTTTTGTTTTGCATTTGGATGTTTAATAATTCTAACTCCATGTATTGGAAATACAATATGTTCCCTCTTATACTATCTTGCATTTTGTTGAATATTGATTACTATATATGTGTGCACCTCTTTCTAAACTTCCTGCTTCATTGATCTATATGTCTATATAGATCACTCTTTTTATAATTAGTTTTACAATTAGGTAAGTCTTCCAACTATGTTCTTATTCAAAGGACCTTTGATTTTTCTTATACATTTTACAACCAGCTTGTCAATTTCTACCAAAGATTTTTAAAAAGACATTCACTATTTTGATAGGATTTACACTGAATCTATAGCTCAATTTGTAAAATGTATATTATACCAAAATGTAGCTTTTAGATTCAGAAATATGGCATACAGCTCCATTTATTTATGTCTGACTGATTTTTCTCAGCAATGTTTGCTTTTTGGTTTTTAGTTACATATCTCACACATATGTAAAAACTATACCCCAAGCAGTTCATACTTTTACATTGTTACAAATAGTTTGACTTATTTTGTTTCCATTTCCAACGGTTAATTTCTAACATATACAAATAAAATTGATTCTTGTGTATTCATCTTTATGCTGAGACGTCACTGAACACAAATACTATTTCTGAGAACATTTGTTCTTGTAGATTTCTTTAGGATTTTTTTTTTTTGTGTGTGTGTGTGTGTGTGTGTAGGCAATTGTGTCATCTATGAATATTTTCTTTTTCCCCTGAACTATATATACCTTTTTTTCTTTTCATATAGTAATACGATCTTAAGCATAATGTTAAGTAGAAGTGGTGAGAGCTGACATCTGTGCCATGTTTTTGATGTTAATGAAAAAGCATTTACTCTTCAACATTAACTGTGATATTAGATTTAATGTTGAATTTCTGCTTTATTTCTAGCTCGGTAAGAGTTTTATCATAAATAGGAATCAATTTTATCTAATAATTTTATACACTATACATTTTTTTTAGGTTGTTAATGTGATGAATTATACTGATTGGATTTTATTTATTTATTTATTTTAAAGATGGTATATATTTAGTTTTAGAGAGAGGGAAAGGGAGGGAGAAAGAGGGAGTGAAACAGCAATGTGTGGTTACTTCTTGTATGCTCCCAACCTGGGACTTGGCCTACAACCTAGTCATGTACCCTGTCTAAGAACTGAACCAGTGACCTTTGATTCTCAGACCAGTGCTCAATCAACTGAGCTGCAACAGCCAGGGCTGGTTTTGAAAAATTTAATTTCTTGGATAAACTGTTGCTCATAATATATTTTTCTGTTTCTATATTATGTAACTCAATTTGCTTATATTTAAAGGATATTTATATCTATATTCATTAATGATATTGGCTTGAGATTCACTTTTCTTGTTATGTCTTTCTTTGAATCATCAAACTGCAGGTCTTATTAAATTTTTAAAATGGAGGGTTTTCCCCTTATTTATTTTTCTGGAAAATCTCATGTAGAATTGGTATTATTATTATTTTTTTTATTTGAAGAAAAAATGTCACCAATGTCATTTATGGTTGAAATTTCCTTTGAGGAAATATTTTTAACTATATACTATACTTTTAATTGCCTTAATTCCAAGGTTATTGTTTTCACCCTGAGCGAGTTTTGGTAGTTAGTTTGTGTCTTCCAAGGAATTGCATTGCCTCTTTATTTAAGTTGTAGAATTTACTGGTTATAATATTCCCTTATTAACCTTTGAAAACAATTGAATTTCTAATAATTTCCAATCCTTTACTGCTTATATTGGTAATTTGTATACTGCGTTTGCTTTCTTCCTGATCAGTGTTGTGAAAACTATACCATGTTTGTTGATGGTTACATAAAACAAGATTTTGTTTTCACTGATTTCTTTATTATGTTTCTATTTTCTGTCATTGACTTCTCCTCTTATCTGTGATATTCATTTATTTCTGTCTCTGCATTAATATACTCTTCCTTTATCATGTTGTAGGGTAGGCATTTAGAATATTAATTTATTCTTTTTTTTTTTTTTTTTTTTTTTTTTTTTTTTTTTTTTTTTTTTTTTTTTTTTTTTTTTTTTTTTTTTTTTTTTTTTTTTTTTT